>JAKRSK010007449.1:617500-817500 GCA_029891615.1 Natrix natrix natrix | reverse complement strand
TTCTTTCCTTTTCCCTTTCCCTTTCTTCCCCTTACTTCCTTCCTCCTTCCTTTCCTTCCCCTCCCTTCCCTCCATTCTTCATCCTTTCCTTTCATTTCCTTCTTCATCCCTTCCTTCCCCTTCCTTCCCTTCCCTTCCCTCCATTCTTCATCCTTTCCTTTCCTCTCCATTCCTTTCTTCCTTCCTCTTTTCCCTTCCTTCCCTTCCTTTCTTCCTCCTTTCCTTTTGTTCCCTTCTTCCTCCTTTCCTTTTCCTTTTCCTTCCCTTTCCTTCCCATCCCTCCTACTTTTACTAATAATTGTAATTATAATAGTGAAATCCAATACAAATTAAATCTAAAGAAAGAAAAGAAAATAGAGGGATGGAGATAGTGGAAGTCTTTGTTTTTCAACCCCAGCATGGCATCTTTTCCTACGAATGACAGAACCAGAGAAGCTAGTTGAGAAATCTGCGTAACACCTGGTTCATCTCCCCTAGCAGGGCGACCCTTCTCAATCTTCTTTGGATGGCTTCTCTTCTCCATTCCCCCCACCTGAACTGCCAATTAGAGGCCCCATCGAGATCCAGCAGGAATTGTAGGAAGTTAGCACCCACACCTCTCCTAGAAAATGAGATATAGTAGGAAATATTAAAAGGACGGAATATTAAGGGTAGCAGAAACTCAACCCCCCCCCCCCCTTTGTCAATGGGCCATTAAGGCCTGAGCCAGTCCGTTCTACATAAAAAAGATCTACCTCCTTCAGGCAGAGTCATTTCATTGCTCTTCATTGTACCACCCACCAAGTTTCAACCAAACGTAGCACACAGACAACCTAAAAATCTAGCTATGACCCAACAAATCAGGATACTCTTCCTGTGCCCCAGGTAGTTCAAAGCCCAGAGAGGGCATAAAACTCATGGACTCTCTGCATTTGATCCCTTCTCACCCAGCAGCTCCCCAGGCATGTGGTCCTGTCCACCATTAAACCATCTTTCCAAGCAGCCTCCATGTTTCCAGTATCTTTTTCCCCACTTGGAACTGAACCCAGAAGGACATTCCTTCCAACAGAATGAAAAACAAAAAGAAAAAATATTTAGTATGCATGGAAACCTCTTTAGAAAATGTAACAACAGTTTGAAGGGGAAAAGTCACTTTTCCCGCAGGGGTTGGTTCCTGCCTCTTCTAACCTCTTCTATAGAAGAGGTTCCACAAATCTACCGTGTCGTTTAGAACTGGTTCTAGCTCCCTCCCCCCCACCCGTCCGCACATCATCAAGATGAAGAGTGAGAGGAGGAATTCTGGGAGTTGAAGTCCACAAGTCTTAAAGCTGTCAACTTTGCACACCGCTGGGGTTTTTTTCCCCTAAAAGGTTAGGGGTGCAAGGATCTTGTCACTTGACAGCTTTAAGACTTGCATGCTTCAAATATCCAGAGTTTCTGAGCCAACATTTTGGTTGCTAAGCAAGAGCGTTGTTAAGCGAGTTTCACCACATTTTACAAGTTGGCCAAGCCCACCCAGTCATATGACTGCCAAGCCACTCCCAATCACATGACTGGCAAGCCACTCCCACTTGGTCACATGGACGGCAAGCAACTCCCACAAAGCAGGCCACACCTACAGAAGCAGGTCTAAAACATTTTGAAACCCACCACTGGAAAAGTGGTTTTTTACGACTGCAAAGTAGATTTTATTTTTTCCTGTTCTTTTTCTCAAAAAAAGGGGGGTGGGGTGGCTAAGACACTGAGCTTGTTGATCAGAAAGGCCAGCAGTTCGATGGTTCGAATCCCTAGTGCCGCATAACGGAGTGAGCTCCCGTGACTTGTCCCAGCTTCTGCCAACCTAGCAGTTCGAAAGTACGTAAAAAATGCAAGTAGAAAAATAGGAACCACCTTTGGTGGGAAGGGAACAGCGTTCCATGCGCCTTCTGCTTTGAGTCATGCTGGCCACATGACCACGGAGACGACTTCGGACAGTGCTGGCTCTTCGGCTTTGAAACAGAGATGAGCACCCCCCTCTAGAGTCGGGAACGGCTAGCACATATGCTAGCACATATGGGGGAACCTTCTCCAAAAAATAATAATAATTACCATTACACTTTGCTCACTCTCAAGATTGCTCTGAGATATTCAAAACATGCCCAAGTGTGAAGGCCCTAGATTGACGCATCGGAATTAGCAGTAGGCGTAGATCGTCTGACAACCGGTATTCCCTTCCATTCTTCCAAAGACCTACCCAATTTTTGGGATGGCTTGTATTTCCCACCTCATTTGGTTCCCCAACGCCTGTCTCGCTCCAAGTAAATTGGAAGCGGGAGGATTTAGGACTCTAATAATCGGCCTGTTTTGAACCCCTTGCAATAAATTGTACAGTGGCCACTCAATAGCTGGATCTATATAGCTGCAGTGTTGGCAAGGAAGGTCGTCTCTGTTTCGTGGGGCAATATTTTCCCCAGGCTTTCTGGAGGAGGAAGAGGTAGAGAAACAGTTAGCAAGGGACACGAAGCTTTAAAAAAGATTAGTATCCATGTTACTGAGATTTTACGTATTTCCTCCCTCCACCTCCCTCCCTCTGTTTCCTTCCTTTCTTTTCCTTCCTTCCTTTTCCTTCCTTCCCTCCATTTCCTCTCTCCCTCCTTCCCTTTTCCTTCTTTCTCTTTCTTTCTTCCTTTCTTCCTTTCTTTCTCTTTCTTCCCTCCCTCCTTCTCCCCTTTTATTTCTTTCTTTCTCTCTTTCCCTCCCTCCCTTCTTCCTCCCTTCCTTTCTCCCATATTTTCTTCCTTCCACTTTCCCGCCCTCCCTTTTCCTTCCTTCCTTTTCCTTCCTTCCTTCCCACCCTCCCTTCCCTTTCTTCCTCTCTCTCTCCCTCCCTCCCTTTCCATTCCTTCCTTCTTTCTTCTCTTTCTCCCTCTTTCCTTTTTCCTTCCTTCCTTGTCTCCTCTTTCTTTCTTTTTTCCCTCCCTCCCTCCTTTTTTCCCTTCCTTCCTTCCCTCCTTCTTCAGAAATATGTATTTTAAGAATATCAGATCCTACATTATTGGCTGGAATAGATTTGGACGCTTGGCACTATCCGTTAGGGTTTGGAAGCCCTGCACTAAACTCCAGAGAGCTATCCAGTGTTACTCTGGTCCAATAAATAGGAGAAGAGGCAATTTGCTTCAGTTAGTCTCTCTTGCAAACCATGGGAGAAATATTACTGCCTGGCTAAAAAAACAATTAATAGCTATCCATCATAGGAAGCCACCACTGAAACACAGGTTGTCCCTAACAGCACATCTCAAGGAAAAACCAAAACACAAAACATAGACAAACAAAACGAAATATGAATATAATGATCATTTGTCTCTTTTCCACTACAGAGCTCCTTGCATGGGAAAGCTAGCTGGTAAGGGAGGACAATGCTTGCTTTTATGTAAGAAGCAGTGACAAAGCCCTGCAAATCTACATTGGATTTGCTATTCAGAGCGAAGCTGTGGGTTTGCACCAGAAGGAACATTTACTTTTTAAAACGGGAGACTTACGAAGTAATAAAAGCTCTGGGAAGCTTACAATAAAGCAAGAATGACACCCATGTCAAGTACCCATTTAAGTTGTTAGATTGGAAGTTTCAAACCTTGGATGGCTGTGAGGCGTTAGTTTCCATCAAAACTCTGCTTCTCTGGAAGGGGCAAAGGGAATTGTCCGGGGAGGGAATTTTAAATGGGTGCTTGTAGAGTTTTTTAGCAACTTAAAAGACTTCACCTCCCAGAATTCTCTAGCCAGCACGGTATAAAATGTATAGACTTCAGTTCCCAGAATTCCCCAGGCAGCATGCTTTAAGATGGGTGGACTTCAACTCCCAGAGTTCTCCAGTCAGTGTGTTTTAAGTTGGGTGGACTTCCAGTCCCAGAATCCTCCAGCCATCATGCTTTAAGATGGGTGGACTTCAACTGCCAGAATTCTTCAATTGTAAGATGGACGGATTTTGACTCATAGAATTCCCCAGACAACTTGCTTTAAAATGGGTGGGCTTCAGCACCCAGATATCTGCCCTGGCTCCTCACTTATTCTTCCACTAGATATCTCCTGGGGTTCCTCATTCCTTCCTCCACTAGATATCTCCTAAGGTTCCTCATTTCTTGCTCCACTAGATATCTCCCAGAGTTCATAATTCCTTCCTCCACTAGAAGTCTCCTAGGGTGCGTCATTCTTTCTTCCACTAGATATCTCCTGGGGTTCCTCACTCCTTTCTCCACTAGATATCTCTCACAGTTTCTCCATCTCTAACTTCACATCCACTCCTTCATTCTTCTAGCTTCTTCTAGTCTTGGTGGAGGAGAATGGGTGGACCTTTCCAAAATAAATCTCCCCTGCAATTTGTCCATGAAGATTCTCAATCTAGGTCATGGTTGCTTTTCCAAAAGGCAACTGGGCTTGTTTGTTTGTCTGTTTGTTCTTTTCTTTAGAACTGAAGAAGCTTCTTGGATGAGAAGTGAATGTTTTCCAAGAAAAAAACCCAAGAAAGTCCAATTGCCTTTTGGAAAAGCACCTTTGGGTCCATTGCAATTTATCCTCCATCTTTCTACAGCCTTCAACCTATATATTTTGGAGGAGGGACCTGTTTTTCTTTTCATTTCCAGCTATTGGATTCTGCAAAAGTCCATGAAGAACACTTGGAGCAATTGGGTATGGCTAGTCTAGGGAAATAAGAACTATGGGGGGCATGAAAGCAGCCACAAAGAGGAGGGAGTCAACTTGTTCTCCAAAACCCCCTGAAGGCAGGATAAGAAACCATGGATAGGAAGTCATCAAGGAGAGAAGCAACCTGGAATTAAGGAGAAACTTCCTAACGGTGAGGACAATTAACCAGTGGAACAACTTGCCTTTAGAAGTTGTGGGTGCTTCTTCACTGGAGGTTTTGAAGAAGATATTGGACAGCCAGTTCTCTGAAATGATATAGGGTCGCCTGCTTGACCAGTGGGTTGGACTAGAAGATCTCCAAGGTGTCTTCCAGCTGTATTATGATGATGGGATTGGACAACCTTTGTCTGGAATGGTGTAGGGTCTTTTGCTTGAGCAGGGGGATGGACTAAAAGACCTGCAAGGTGTCTTCCAGCTCTATTATGATGATGAGATTGTCTGGAATGGTATAGGATCTCGTGCTTGAGCAGAAGGCTAGACTAGAAGACCTCCAAGGTCCCTTTCAGCTCTGTTCTGATTGATTGATTGATTGATTGGTTTATCTTTGTAAGGCCTCAAAGCTATGTCTCTCACAGGACGTGCCCTGTTTTCCTTCCCATTTCCCAATCCCCAGTCTCTGCTGAAGGACCTCCCCAGAGCGACGTGGTGATGAAGGCCGACCCCCTGTCCTTTTCCCTTTTCCACGGCAGGCAATTGTCTTAAATAGCACACCCAGCTTTGCAATTCCCCTTTTGATCCTTCGCGACTCCGGCCTCCGACACCTGATATGTAATTTTCCATCGCCTGCCACTGCTCTCCGCCCCCTCTCGATCCCCGCCACCCCCTAGCACTCCGACGCATTATTGCAGGAACTAATTTTGTCTGGACTATTATTAGATCGTGAGATCAGGGCCACATAGAGGTCGTAAAAAATGTTTCAATCTCCCCCCGAACGGCCCTCGCGCCCTCCCCGATCAGGTGCCATAACGGGCGGCTTTGCTTATTGTGCATATTGCTTCCAGTTGCAAATTGCCCATTACCGGCCTTAAACACCTGGCATTTACATTCATTATAACCCCGACACCCCTTCTTTATGGCTTCCCAAGAGGGCCTTCCAATTGGCTAGAAACAGCAAATGGATGTTTTATGATTACGATGAGTGATGACGGGGTCTCTGCAGGAAGGTGGAGGAAGGGAGGGAGGAAGGACAAATCATCCAACATGCCAGAGTTTTCGTCTTGGGGTGGTTTTGCACTCTGTGTGCATGTGTTTGTGTGTGTGCATGTGCGCATGTTTGCACACACGTGTGTACCAGGGGTGGGTTCCTGTTGCCATTACTACCAGTTCGGCACTCAAAAAAGGTCTGCGCATGCCAGGGGTGGGTTCTGGGTCCCATCGCAACCGGTATGCTGCAACGGAGCCGGACGTCCACCACCTGTACGAGTGCAGCACGCGCATGCGTACCCACTGCCCATGACGCTCCAGCTGCTTTGCGGAGCATCACACAGGTGCATGTGCAAATGCCCCAGTCGGCTCAAATAGAGGTAATGAGAGCAGACGGGCTGGTGGGCCCTCTCGAGCACCGTACTGGAACGTTACACGGTGCTCCGGGCAGGCACTGGTACACCCGTACTGGGGCGTACTGCTTGCAACCCACCCCTGGCGCATGCGCACAACATTAAGAAAGAGGAAAAAATGACATGTTTTCAATGTTGTTGCACCCATGTGCAGAACAGAAAAGCAAGATGGTGCCACCAAGGGCAGAACCTGCATGGTCATGTCTCCATCAGACAGTGGTGGGTTTCAAAAATTTTTAGAACCTCTTCTATAGGTGTGGCCTGCTTTGTGGGAGTGGCTTGCCAGCCATGTGACTGGGTGAGAGTGGCTTGCCAGCCATATGACCGGGTGGGAATGGCTTGGCAGTCATGTGACTGGGTGGGAGTGGCCAACTTGTAAAATGTGGTGAAACTCACTTAACAATGCTCTTGCTTAGCAACCAAAATGTTGGCTCAGGAACTCTGGCATTTGAAGCACGCAAGTCTTAAAGCTGTCAAGTTACAAGACCCTTGTACCACTAACCCTTTAGGGAAAAAAACCCCAGGGGTGTTCAAACTTGACAGCTTTAAGACTTGTGGACTTCAACTCCCAGAACTCCTCCTGTTGCTCTTCATCTTGATAATGTGCGGACGGACAGGGGGAGGGAGCTGGAACCAGTTCCAAACGGCACGGTAGATTTGTGGAACCTCTTCTATAGAAGAGGTTAGAAGAGGTAGGAACCCACCACTGCCGCTTGAGTTGCTCCCTATTCGGCTGAACTGAACTGTACCATACTGGTAGGAATCCAACTTTTGGTTTGTACGAGGGTGTAAATAGGGACTCCCCCCCCTCCCAGTCCCCAATGATTTTTTTTTTCCTTTTTCAAAATTCTTTTTTTATTTATGTTTTATCAAAAGGTTCAAAAAGTTCACAAAATAAGAGTTTTCGACGATGCTTATTTCAACAATAATTACAGAAACTACTGTAGGGACACAGTGGCTCGGAGGCTAAGACACTGAGTTTGTCGATCAGAAAGGTCGCCAGTTCAGCGGTTTGAATCCCTAGTGCCGTGTAACAGAGTGAGCTCCCGTGACTTGCCCCAGCTTCTGCCAACCTAGCAGTTCGAAAGCATGCAAAAAAATGCAAGTAGAAAAATAGGGACCACCTTTGGTGGGAAGGGAACAGTGTTCCGTGCGCCTTTGGTGTTTAGTCATGCCGGTCATATGACCATGGAGACATCTTCGGACAGCGCTGGCTCTTTGGCTTTGAAACAGAGATAAGCACCGCCCCCTAGAGTTGGGAACGACTAGCACATATGTACGAGGGGAATCTTAATTTTTCACAGAAACTATTAATATCTCCTAGTTCTCATACTATCTAAAATCTATTATCTAATATATCCTACTGTTTCCCCAAAAATAAGACATGGCCTCATTTTCTTTTGACCAAAATAAGCATTTCACCTTATTTTCAGGGAAGTCTTATTATTTTTGAGGTACAGGAGGTGGCGAGTGTGGTTACCTCATGGCCGCTGCTGTGTTGCAATATTTTCAGGGAGGTCTTATTTTTGGGGAAATAGGGTACTTCCATTACTAATATCTACTATCTATTATCTCCTAGTTCTAATACTATATGATATCTACAATCTACTGTAATATCTCCTAGTTCTAATACTCTAATATTGCTATCTACAATTCTTAGTTCTAATACTAGCTCATATCTACAATCTAATATTGTCTAATTCTAATCCTATCAACTATCTATTATCTAATATTCCCTAGTTTTAATACTATCTGATATCCATTATCTAGAATATCCTACTTCTAATATTAATATTTACTATCTAACATAGCTTATTTCTAATACTAATATCTACTGCCTAATATCACTTAGTTGTAATACTATCTAATATCTACAATCTAATATATCCTAATTCATCCGGTCTCCGATTGATTGAAAGCAAATGTCAAAGATGTGAAAAGGAAAATGAACTGGGAGGAAGAGAATAAGCAGAGGAGTGTTGGAGCATTTACAAGTTCTGGAAGCAAATTGTTCCACTGGTTGAGTGCAGAGTGCAGAGAAGAGCAACAAAGATGATTAGGGGACTGGAGACTAAAACATATGAGGAACGGTTGCAGGAACTGGGTATGTCTAGTTTAAGAGAAAAAAGGACTAGGGGAGACATGATAGCATTATTCCAATATCTCAGGAGTTGCCACAAAGAAGAGGGAGTCAAACTATTCTCCAAAGCACCTGAGTGCAGAACAAGAAGCAATGGGTGGAAACTAATCAAGGAGAGAAGCAACTTAGAACTGAGGAGAAATTTCCTGACAGTTAGAACAATTAATCAGTGGAACAGAAGTTGCCTCCAGAAGTTGTGAATGCCCCAACACTGGAAGTCTTTAAGAAGATGTTGGATAGCCATTTGTCTGAAACGGTATAGGGTTTCCTGCCTAGGCAGGGGGTTGGACTAGAAGACCTCCAAGGTCCCTTCCAACTCTACTATTGTATTATTGTAATTAGGAAGATGGGGACTAGATATTTCTGATGGACGGTTGCTGGAACTGGATATGTCTAGTTTAATGAAAAGAAGGACCAAGGGAGATAGGATAGCAGTCTTCCAATATCTAAGGGACTATTGGAAAATATTCTTGTGTAGAAATTTGAAGAACTCCAAAGTTCCTTCCAACTCTGTTACTCTATTGTTCTGAAGCTAATGTGCGAAGTACAATTTTCACACAGACAAAGCTAATTTCAAAAATGTTTCTGACTTGCTCTTTCGCATCTGGATATGAATCCATGATCACACACCATGACAAGGAGGAGACTAGCCCCAAACACAAGTGTTTTAAGGGATAAAAATGTCCTGAATCGTTAAAATTAAAATAACACATACTCAAATTTCGAGACAAATTGAAATCAGTGCAAAATTAACATCTCTCTTCCCCGCTAAACATTCCCGAAAACTTCAAAACTATGGCCCATCTATCTTTCCCCCCCCCTCTCTCTATAATGCCCCTCCAGTGAGACCTTGTCATCATGCGACATTGTTCTCCAGAAGCAATTAAGTCCAGCTTTAATGTACGCAGATTCCAAGATGTGTTTTTCTTTTGAAATTTAGCTTAAAGATAAGGAAGCAAGATAAAACAACACCTGGAAACCTTCTGGTTAAAACAAAAAAATGCTACCTATTAAACATTTGTTCCTCAAACAGGAATGGGAGGCTTGACTCAGCCCTACTCCAACGTCTCTGTTCTATACACAATCAACATTAGAAAATGTTGATTATTAGGGGGTTCTTGGTGCTATCTGAGCACCATTTTTTGCAGATGTTTCATGACCCAATTACACTATATTGCCAAAAGTATTCGCTGACCCATCCACATAATCAGAATCAGTTGTGAGCGAATACTTTTGGCAATATAGTGTAGGTAACATTATCAGTGCTCGAAGAGAGGCGGGTTTGTGAGGAGGAGGAGGAGGAGGAGGAGGAGGAGGAGGAGGAGGAGGAAACTCTCTGAGCTTGGCTGTTTTCTTGTAGATGTTTCATGACCCAACTAGGTAACATCATCAGTGCCAGAAGGGAGGGGGGTTGTAAGGAGAGGAGGAGGAGGAGGAGGAGGAGGAGGAGGAGGAGGAGGAGGAGGAGGAGGAGGAGAGGAGGAGGAGGAGGAGGAGGAGGAGGAGGAGGAGGAAGAAACTCTCCGAGCTTGGCTGTTTTCTTGTAGATGTTTCATGACCCAATTAAGTAACATCATCAGTGCCAGAAGGGAGGGGGGTTGTAAGGAGAGGAGGAGGAGGAGGAGGAGGAGGAGAGGAGGAGGAGGAGGAGGAGGAGGAGGAGGAGGAGGAGGAGGGAGGAGGAGGAGGAGGAGGAGGAGGAGGAGGAGGAGGAAGAAACTCTCCGAGCTTGGCTGTTTTCTTGTAGATGTTTCATGACCCAATTAAGTAACATCATCAGTGCCAGAAGGGAGGGGGGTTGTAAGGAGAGGAGGAGGAGGAGGAGGAGGAGGAGGAGAAGGAGAATTGTGGAGTCTTTGATGCTGTCTGAGCTTAGTTGTTTTCTCACAGACATTTCATGACCCAACTAGGTAACATCATCAGTGTTAGGAAAGAGTGGGATTTGAAGAGAGGAGGAGGAATGTGGGCTCTTTGATGCTCTCTGAACTTGGTTGTTTTCTTCAAGATATTTTATTACCCAACTAGATAATTTTATTACCCATCCGTAGTAGTAAGGAGTAGGGTTTGCTCTCAGTTGAGAGTAAATGAGAGCCAAAGTCAACGGGATAAGCCAGATTCACTTAATGACGTGTCCATTTAACAGATGCAATAATTCACTGAACAGCTATGGCAAAAAAGATTGTAAAATTGAGCACAACTACTACTTAACAACTGCCTTGCGTGGCAATGGAAATTTTGGGCTCAAATTGTGGTCAGAAGTCAAGGACTACCTACGTCAGGGGTGTCCAAACTTTGAAAATTTAAGACTTGTGGACTTCAACTCCCAGGCTGGGGAATTCTGGGAGTTGAAGTCCACAAGTCTTAAAGTTCCCAAGTTTGGACACCCCTGACCTACGTCATTCCTTGATGGTAACTTCTCAAACTTTACGAGCAAGTCAAAGTAAAGTTTTCACACTTTGTTGATGCGGTCCGTACTCTCTGTGTCGATGTGTGTGTGTGTGTGTGATTGCCTCCCCATCACAATTGTTTCCTGCTTGCTTGCTTGCTAGCAAAAATAAATGGCTGCCAATTGCAAACAGAGCAGGTCAGGAAATATTCTCAAGACTAGATGAACCCAATTCCTGCAACCCTTCTTGATTTTATTTACCGTATTTTTCACAGTATAAGACACACCTTTTTCCCTCAAAAAAGAGGCTGAAAATCTGGGTGCGTCTTATACACCAAATACAGCATTTTTTTGCCTCCCAAAACCCCACCCCCTTCACCAAAATGGCCATGCATAGTCTTTAGGAGGCTTCCAGAATACTCCTGGGGGCTGGGGAAGGCAGAAAAAAGTGAAAAATGGGCTGTTTTTTTGCTCAGTTTTGCCCCCCCCCCCCCCCACCCCAGCAGTACTCTATAAGCCTCCTAAAGGCTATGCATGCAATTTCTTTGACAAAAACTGGCCTGTTTTTGTGAAAAACGGGCCATTTTGTGCTTGTTTTTTTGGGGGGCACTCCCCAGGAGCACTCTGCAAGGCCCCTAAAGGCTATTTATGCCATTTTTTGGGGGGAAAAACAAACCAGGCCAGTTTTCGCAAAAAAATGGTAGTTTTGGGGAGGTTTGCAGAGTGCAAAAACTTTTCAAAAAAAAATTGCCTCTTCAAAACCTTGGTGCGTCTTACACTCCGCTGCATCTTATACTCCGAAAAATACGGTACGTACTTTGGGAGGGCAGGTTTTAACAGGTTAAGAGCGTTGGAAGGGCCCTTGTAGGTCATCTAGTCCAACCCCCCACCCACCCAAGCAGGAGACCCTACACCTTTTCTGAAAGTCCAGCCTCTTCTTGAAAGCTTCCAGTGACAATGCCCCTTTGAATTTGAGTCTAAAAACCCAGAATCAGCAATTCTCTGACATTATTAAAAGCAGCTGCATCTTTTGCCGAGATCAGGATTGCGAAAAGACGCAGCTGCTTTAAAGAGCCGAGGAGAGAAGTTCTACTTGGCCCTTCCCTTTGTTATTTCCTGTGGCACGATCCACTGTGTTGTAGTTGAATGAATTGGTGCCTTTTAGCTACGGGAGCCCCGTGCCAAGCAATCAAACTGGAAAAAAAACAATCTTGTTGGAAAAAAAAAACACGTAGAAGATTGTTGATGTGGGGAAAAGGGAGAAGGGAAAAAAAGAATTAGCTTTGCTTCGGCTGCACTTTGGAACAAATGTGGTAGAAAATAATTCCCCTGGAGACCAGGGACGTGTATTTCTAAATAAAAAAAATTGCACTTCAGCGATACCTGTAAAAGCTGCCTGATTGGCCTCCCTTAATTGCACACTCCGCGGAATAAACCCAGGTTTGTGATTGCGGAATGTGTGAAGTCACCCCGAGAACAGAGAGAGAGACAGAATGTTTCCTTTCTAGAAATCGGTGTCTTCGTACGGACGTCTATGTTGGAAGAAACGTCCTTCTGGCTTCAGTTCCAAGTGGGGAGAAAAACACTGGAAACATGGAGGCTGCTTGGAAAGATGGTTTAATGGTGGTTTAATGGTTGAGGTCCTGGAGGGGAAAAAAAGGGAAGAAATGCTGAGAGCGCCTGGATTTTATGCCCTCTCTGAGTTTTTGAATTTGAGCTTGTGTTCTGATTGGTTGTCAGACTCCCATGGGGCCATGCAGGGGCAACTCTGTAGGCTGCATTTGAGTCCCAGGCTTGATTGACTCTTGCTGGGTGATGATGTATTGAAAGGGCTTTGGGCAATCCCTCCTATGGCTCTGCCTGAAGGAGGTAGATCTTTGTGATGCAGTATAGCCTGGCTCAGGCCTTAATGGCCCATTGACAAAGGTAAAGGGACTGTGTTTCTGCCTCCCTTTTAAGGAAAATATTCTGGCCTTTTAATGTTTCCTAAAATATCTCATTTTCCTAGGAGAGGGGTGGGTGCTAACTTCCCACACCTACAAATTGAATGTTGATAAAAATCATGTTCAAAACGTTCCAGCGGGGTCTGAAGATCACTTGATTAGTTTCATGAGCCCAAGGGAAAATGGGAGGGTGAAAAGCAGCTAGGGAGGGGAAATCAGCATCAACTGATTAAAAAAATAATAATCGGAATGAACTTAGCTGTGGAATAGTTGATGGTCTCTGAGCTTGGTTGCCTTCTGGTAGATGTTTCAAGACCCAACTAGGTAACATCATCAGGGCTAGAAGGAACTGGGGCTAAGTGACATAATTAGTGCTAGAACTCCACTCCTTTCTGACGCTGATGTCGGCTTGTTGGTTCGTGAAATGTCCGCCAGAAAGCAGCCAAGCTCAGAGAGCACCAAGGACCCTACAATCCCCCTGCTCCTCTTCTTATTTTTATTTATTTACTTATATTCATTTAGTTTGTCAAACATGTAAAGATAACAGGAATAAGAATAAACATGAATAAGGAAGGGAGAGGAGGAGAAAATGAGTACTTCTCCTCCTCCTCCTCCTCTCCCTTCCTTAACCTCCTTTGCCTTCTCCTTCTCTTCTCTTCTCTTCTCCCTCCTCCCCCCTCTTTTTCTCTCCTCTCCTTCTCCTCCTCCTTCTCCTTCTGCTCTTCCTCTCCCATATCCTTATCCTTCTTCGCCTTCGCCTTCTTCTCCCCCTCCTCCTCTCCCCCATCCTCCTCCTCCTCCTCCTCCTTCCCTTCATTATCCTTCTTCACCTTTTCCTCCTCTTCCTTCTCCTTCTCACTCCCCTTCTGCTCCTCCTCTCCATCCCATCCTCCTCCTCCTTTTCTCTCTCCTCCTCCTCCTCCTCACCACCACCACCACCACCTCTTTATGTGTATGTATCACACACACAGACACACACACACACACACACACACACACACACACACACACACAAATGGGCAGAGTTGAGTTGGCTGACACTTCAGTATGATCTCCCTGCAGCCAAATCTGATTGGCTTCTGTAGCATTTGCGGGAGAGAGAAAAGGATACCCTGGAATTTGGTGTGATATTTGCCTAATACTTCTCATTTCTAACATAATTCACAGAACGGTTTAAGTTGAAACGGAGGGCAATATGTGCTGTTCGAAGAGTCTTCTTCATTAGCAGCTGCATATGTGAATTCCTATCCAGAGCATAAAATCGTGACCTTTTTCGGTACTCTTACAGAAGGTTTTTTCTTTTTAAAAAAATTGTTGTTTAACCTCAGTTCTAAATGCAAGCGACCTCCTACCTGTCTCTCAAAGGACCTTCATATTTCTGTGATTGGTCATGGAAATTGGAAGAGGCGCCAATCCTTTACCTTAAATGCTCCTCTCAGCTGTCGCTGGCTATTAAAAAAAAAATCTCGGGGCACAACATCTGTTCAATTAAAATGTTAAACGTCTTAATGTCAAGGGGGGGGGGGAGCAGAGAAGGAGGGGCTCCAGACTCCTGGCCCCATGAATGATGAATCTCCACCAATGGATGGTTGATGTGAATCAAAGTTCAAAATATTTTTAGATACTCTGTTTTTGTATGGAAAAAAAACCCACCATCCCTGGAGTTCTGAGAATATAGACCTGTCACCTGAATTCTGAGTAGATAGGGAAAGTTATTTTGCCATAAGGTCAGTCCTGCTTTGAGGTTTGAGCGTTGTGTGTGGTTGGTATTTTTGAACTTTTGAGGAGGGGAAGGAGAAGGAGGGAGAGGAGAAGGAGAAGGATAGGAGGGAGCGAGGAAGGGGGAGGAGAAGGGGAAGGAAGGAGAGGAGAAGGATAGGAGGGAGAGAGGAAGGGAAAGGAGAAGGAGAAGGGGAAGGAGGGAGAGGCAAAGGGGAAGGGGGGAGAGGAGAAGGGGAGGAGAAGGAGAAGAATAGGAGGGAGAGGGGAAGGGAAAGGAGAAGTGGAAGGAGAGGGAGGAAAACGGGAAGGATAAGAAGAGGAAATGGAGGAGGATAGGAGGAGAGCGGAAAAGAAAGGAGAAGGGAAAGAAGGAGGGGAAGGAGAAGGAGAGAGAGGAGAAAGGGAAGGAGAAGGGAAAGGAGAGGGAGAGGGAGGAGAACTGTGGGGTCATTGGTACTCTCTGAACTATGTTGTTTACTTGCAGACGTTTCATTACCCAAACTAGGTAACACCATCAGTGCTAAGGAGTAGGGTTTTCTAATTGTTGTCACCAGGGAGAAGTGGAGTTTTATTGCTGTTGGGTTTTTTACTACGGTTACCCCTTTGTAAGGCACTCAAGAGTCTCCGTGAGTGAGTTGGGCAGCCATATGCATCTTCTTAAATGAAGAAATGAGAATGTGACATGGGATTTGAGAACCAGAACATTATTTCTTCCTTGATGTTGGTCTCCCTATCTCCACCGGGACAGAATTCATTTAACAAGGAGGAGGAGGAGGAGGAGGAGGAGGAGGAGGAGGAGGAGGAGGAGGAGGAGGAGGAGGAGGAGGAGGGAGGAGGGGGGGGAGGGGGAGGAGGAGGAGGAGGAGTTAAAAGTAATTTGATAAATAAACCACGATAACTCAGAAGCGAGATATTCTCTCCAGCAGACTCCTGGACCTGTTTCTCATCAAAATGGACAGTCTGGTGGTTGGGCAACTTTGAAAGAAGATGTCTCTAATTACAAGGGAAGCTTTATTAGAGGAATCAATTTAATGTTGCCTCTGACGGTCCTTCAAACAACCTAATGTTGATAATCAGGATGGCGTGTTAATCCTTCCGATCGATGGGCACGGAGTTGCCGATGAGCCCTCTGTTCTTGCTTCAAAACGAACATCGAACAAAGAATTAACCACATCCAAGAATTTTACAAAACACATGAAGAAATTGCAACTTCCTGAAATAACACCAGCGGAACTGCAAAAAATGTGCTACTCGGAACATCGTATATTTTAAGAAGATACTTGGTTGATATCTAAGATTCTGGCACCAACCCGTATTAACCATTAGCACCAGTCAATGGTATTTCTGATGCATTTTTGAATCTTCAGTTGGCTGAGTTTCATGTTTAATGAATACAATATATAATAATAATAATAATAGAATTCTTTATTGGCCAAGTGTGATTGGACACACACAGAATTTGTCTTTGGTGCAGATGCTCTCAGTGTGCATAAAAAGACAAGATACATTCAATAGAACAGAACAGAACAGAATAGAATAGAATAGAATGGAATAGAATAGAATGGAATTCTTTATTGGCCAAGTATGATTAGACACACATGGAATTTGCCTTTGGTGCATATGCTCTCAGTGTGCATAAAAAGACAAGATACATTCAATAGAACAGAACAGAATAGAATAGAATAAAATGGAATAGAATAGAATGGAATTCTTTATTGGCCAAGTATGATTAGACACACATGGAATTTATCTTTGGTGCAGATGCTCTCAGTGTACATAAGGAAAATAAACTAATTTCATCAAGAATAAAAAGATACAACACTTAGTCAAGGTTACTAATAAGATATAAAATCGTAGTAGTAAACAAATATAACAGTATAAAATGAAAGATACAAGCAACATGGTTTATAGTCATAAGTGGGGAGAGATAGGTACTAGGAAGGATGAGAAGAAGAATAGTAATACATTCTTAGTAAATTATTGACAGTGTTGTGGGAATTGGCTGTTTAGCAGAGTGATGGCATTCAGGGAAAAATTGTCCTTGTGTTTAGTTGTTCTAGTGTGCAGTGCCCTATATTGTCATTTTGGGGGTAGGAGTTAAAACAATTGATTTCCAGGATGCGAGGGCTCTGTAGATATTTTCACAGCCCTCTTTTTGACTCATGCTGCATATGGGACTTCGATGGAAGGCAGATTAGTAGCCATTGTTTTTTCTGCAGTTCTAATTATCCGTTGAAGTCTATGTTTGCTTGTTGGGTTGCAGAGCCAAACCAGACAGTTATGGAGGTGCAGATGACAGACTCAACAATTCCTCTGTAGAACAGAATCAGCAGCTCCTTGGGCAGTTTGAGCTTCCTGAGTTGGCACAGAAAGAACATGCTTTGTTGTGCTTTTTTTGATGACGTTTTTGATGTTAGGTGGCCATTTTAAGTCTTGAGATATGATAGAAATGTTATCAAAATTACCTTTAACAACATGCTAATCTGAGCAACAATTCTAGTTGATGATACCTCTCTATTGTTCAGTTATGGTTCCTGTCGAATATTGGTCACATGATATATTAGTGCCGCTTTGTAAAACCATAGTAAGACCTCACCTGGAATACTACAACCAATTTTGGTCCCCATAGTACAAAACAGATGTTGAGACTTTGGAAAAAAATTCAGAGAAGAGCAATTAAGATGATCAAAGGCCTGGAGACTAAAACACACGAAGAACAGGTGCAGGATTTGGGTTTGGCCACTCTAGAGAAAAGAAGGACTAGGAGGGACACAACAACAGTTTTCCAGGATTTGAGGGGCTGCCACAAAGAAGAGGGGGTCAAATTATTCTGCAAAGCACCAGAAGGCAAGAAAAAAGCAATGGTTGGAAACTAATCAAAGAGAGAAGCGACCTGGAATTAAGGAGACATCTCCTAATGACTAGGACGGTTAACCAGTGGAACAGCTTGCCTCATGGAGTGGGTGCTTCATCACTAGAGGTTTTAAAGAAGACATTGGACAGTGTTTTGTTTGAAATGGTATAGGATCTCCTGCTTGAGCAGGGGGTTGGACTAGAAGATCTCCAAGGTCCCTTCCAGATCTATTCTATTCTATTCCATTCCATTTTTATTGATCTGTTCTGTTCTATAGAATAATACATTGAGATCAGGAATGTAAGAGTTTTGCTGGAATGTAAACTTCGTTATAATCTAGTATTTCTCTGCAGAATTTGAGATTTTACATTCTTGGGATCAGTAGCCAAAGTTCATCAGTAGTTATTGATGATCGGTTGCACAGTCAGCCGTATGTCTTTCTGTGCCTCTTTCTGTCGCTCTCTATTCTCTGTGTCTGTCTCTCTGTGTCTGTCTCTCCCTCTCTCTATATATATTCTCTGTGTCTGTCTCTTTCTTCTGTCTGTCTGTCTCTCTTCTCTGTTTGTCTCTGTCTCTCTCTTCTCTGTTTGTCTCTCTCTTCTCTCTCTCTCTCTGTCTCTCTCTTCTTTGTTTGTCTCTCTGTGGGTGTCTGTCTGTCTCTGTCTGTCTCCCTCCCTCTCTCTCTCCCTCCCTCCCTCCCTCCCCTCCCTCCCTCCCTCCCTCCCTCCCTCCCTCTCTCTCTCTCTCTCTCTCTCTCTCTCTCTCTCTCTCTCTCTCTCTCATACACACACACAGAGAGAGACATGAACAATCAAAAGCCAGAGGATCAGTATTGCTCTGTCTGTTTAGGTGTACAAATTGGGTCATATTCGACATGACTGTTTGAATCTGGCTCAGATGCAATTCGGAAAATCGATTCTATTCAGATCTTGGAATCAATTCGGAACAAAGCTTCAAATAGGATGGGATTCAATTGGGCTCGTTCAGACAAATGTACATAAAGCATCCAACTCCATTATTCCCTTCGATGAATCGCATTGATCCATCGGCTCAGCCTGGCTAATCAATCCGAATCAATGAAGAATATTCACCCCAGGACTTCTGAAAGGGCTTTCTTTATTATTATTATTATTATCTTTATCTTAACTACCAACAATTTTATTATGCTCCTTCCAGCCAAATCATCCCAAACCAAAGAACATAGAAATATAGAATTGGAAGGGACCTTAGGAGACCTCCAAAGTCCCTTCCAGCTCTATTCTGATTGGTAGTAGTAGTAGTAGTAGTAGTAGTAGTAGTAGTAGTAGTAGTAGTAATTCTGGTGAAGAGTCCTTAGAAAAATCATAAATGCTACTCGCTTTTGACCACTTTTGAATGCAGTCCAAAGTGCTCCTCTTGAATTATTAAAATTTCAAACTAAAGCTTATTCAAAACTGGCTAGAAGCGATATAGGTCAAGGGGGAAGGAGGTCACAACTGTACAACATCTTACACAACTTCCAGATGGTTTATCGAAGCTAGAGACATCATTACGTTGTCAACCTCTTCTTCTCTATTTCCTTCTTTCTTCTCCCGGCATTCTCCTTCTGTTGTCAATGGTGATAAACCAGGGGAGTTAATTTAATGGGCTCAGTTCTATACCTAAGTTTTTAAGAAGAGATTGGATAACCATTTGTCCGAAAGGTATTTATTTATTTTGTTTATTTAGTTTGTCAAGCATGTACAAGATAACAGGTATAAGTATAAACATGGACATGAATGAAATAAATGAATGCAAATAAATGGGGACAGTAGGACAGGGACGGAAGGCAAGCTTGTGCGCTTATGCATGGCTCCTTTACGGACCTCTTAGGAATGGGGTGAGGTTGACAGTAGACAGTTTAAGGTTAAGGTTTTGGGGGTTTGAGGATGTAACAACGGAGTCAAGTTGAGCATTCCAGGCGTTGACCACTCTGTTGCTGAAGTCGTATTTTCTGCAATTGAGTTTGGAACGGTTGACCTTGAGTTTGTATCCATTGTTTGTCCGTGTATTATTGAGGTTGAAGCTGAAGTAGCTGTTGACAAGTAGGACATTGTAGCAGACAATTCTGTGTGCTATGCTTAGGTCTGACTGCAGGCAGCAGAGTTCCAGATTGTCCAAGCCCAAAATATCAAGCCTGGTGGCATAAAGGACTCTATTGTGAGCAGAGGAGTGGAGGACTCTTCTGTGAAATATCTCCGGACCCGATCAATTGTATTAATGTCCAATAGACATTGTGGATTCCAGGCAGACGAGCTGTATTCGAGGATTGGTCTGGCAAAGGTTTTGTATCCCCTAGTTCAGTGGTGGGCAACCTTTTTTTTCAACTGAGCCAAATCTCGCCAAAACCACGATTGAAATTTATTTGGAGAGCCGCATTTTTAAAACCGAAAATACATAGGATGGTACACTGTTTTTAGTTTCAATAAGTTTTTATTGAGAATATTCCGCATGCAAGTATCCACATAGGTCGGGAGGATACAAATAACACAACTAATAAAACAAAAACTTTAGAACGATATTATTTATCGATAACGTTAAATTCCGTAAAATTTGCCTTACAATGTAGAGAAAATTACATCCTGACAATGACTGACAAAGTCACAACCACTAATGTGAACATTGCCCTTGCATTTCCTTGGATAGTTTGAGTAAGTCAGGTTTGTATGTTGTTGCTTTTAATTTCATCTCCCTCTCCCACTTTCTTTCTTTTTTTCTTTTTCTTTCTCTCTCTCTCTCTGGCTCTTTGTCTCTCTCTCCCTCCCTCCCTCTCTGTCTCCCTCTGTCATTTTCTCTGGGTGTCTATCTGTCTGTCTCTCTCTCTCTGTATCTCTGTCTCTCTCTCCTCCTTCCCCCATCTCTGTCACTCTGTGTGTGTGTGTGTGTGTGTGTGTGTGTGTGTCTCACTCACTCTGTGTGTGTGTGTGTCTGTCTCTGTCTCTCCCTCTGTCTCTCTCCCCTCCCTCTCTCTCTGTCACTCTGTGTATGTGGGTGTGTCTGTCTCTCACTCATTCACTTAATCACTCACTCTGTGTGTGTCTCTCTCTCTGTCTGTCTATCTTTCTCTCCCTCCCTCCCCCTCTGTGTGTGTGTGTGTGTGTCTGTCAGTCTCTCTCTGATTCCCTCCCTCCCTCACTCTCTCTCTGTCTGTCTGTCTCATTCACACACACACACACACACACACACACACACACACACTGTGGTCACCTTGTTGAGTGTTCCAATCACATTTGAAATGTGATTGGAACACTCAACAAGGTGACCACAGTGTGTGTGTGTGTGAATGAGACAGACAGACAGAGAGAGGGAGTGAGAGAGGGAATCAGAGAGAGACTGACAGAGACGAATCAGAGAGGTACTTTTAACTACCTGGCAGCGGCGTTTTGGCTTGGGGGGCTCCTCAGAACTTCCCAAGACTTCGGAGGGAAGTTTACAGCCCTCCCTCGGAACGCTTCGGAGGGAAGCTTCTTCAAAAGCCCTGGCGAGTGACAAGAAGTCTCCCAGGCTTTAATTTGCCGAGCTGTGCGCACGCGCCTGTTTTCCACGCCGTGGAGCAGCGGCGAAATTCTGGGCGGCGAGCGATGATTCTGGGGGCCATCCGGGAAGATGAGGAACGCGAGGGGGGACCCTTCCCCCCCACTGATGGCCCCCGGAATCATCGCTCGCCGCCCAGAATCTCGCCGCTGCTCCACACCGTGGAAAACAGGCGCGCGCGTACAGCTCGGCAAATTACAGCCTGGGAGACTTGTCTCGCCGGGGTTTTGCAGAAGCTTCCCTCCGAAGCCCGAGAGGAGGGAGGGAAGTGGGCGCCCGGCACACAGAAGAGCCAGATTAAAATGTTTAAAGAGCCGCATTTGGCTCGCGAGCCGCGGCTTGCCGACCACTGCCCTAGTTAGCAGTACAATGTTACCGGAGAAGAAGCTTCACAAAATTATGTTAACAACTCTTATTGCCTTTTTGGCAACGTGGTTACAGGCAGCTCTGGGGCTTAGATCGTTTGTGATGAGGACTCCTAGGTCCTTGACAGACTGAGGGTCGTCTACGAGGTCGAATCCGCCCAGCTTGTATTTGGTGTTATGACTTTTGTTGCCAATGTGTAGGATGGAGCATTTGTTAAATGAGATTTGGAGTTGCCAATTGTGTGACCATTCTGAAACATAATCAAGGTTGCTTTGTGGGTTAGCAGCAGATTCTGTACTATCCTATCCTGTCCTGTCCTGTCCTATCCTACCCCATTCCATTCCATATTATTCCATTCCATTCTATTCTGACAAATCGCTATCCAACATCTTCTTAAAGACTTCCAGTGTTGGGGCATTCACAACTTCTGGAGGCAACTTCTGTTCCACTGATTAATTGTTCTCACTGTCAGGAAGTTTCTCCTCACTTCTAAGTTGCTTCTCTCCTGGATTAGTTTCCACCCATTGCTTCTTGTTCTACCCTCAGGTGCCTCGGAGAATAGTTTGACTCCCTCTTCTTTGGGGCAACCCCTGAGATATTGGAACATTGCTATCATGTCCCCCTTGGTCCTTCTTTCTCTTAAGCTAAACATACCCAGTTCCTGCAATCGTTCTTCATATGTTTTAGCCTCCAGCCCCCTAATCATCTTTGTTGCTCTTCTCTGCACTCTTTCTAGAATCTCCGCATCTTTTCTACATCGTGGCGACCAGAACTGAATGCAAATATTCCAAGTGTGGCCTTACCAAGGCATTATAAAGTGGTATTAACCCTTCACGTGATCTTGATTCTCTCCCTCTGTTGATGCAGCCTAGAACTGTGTTGGCTTTTTTGGCAGCTGCTGCACACAGCTGGCTCCTATTTAAATGGTTGTCCACTAGGACTCCAAGATCCCTTTCACAGTTACTACTACTGAGCCAGGTACCACCTATACTGTACCTGTGCATTCCGTTTTTGTTGCCTAAATGTAGAACCTTACTCTTTTCACCATTGAATTTCATTTTGTTAGATCGTGCCCAATGTTCAAGTTTGTCAAGATCCTTCTGTATCTTAAGCCTATCTTCTGGAGTGTTGGCTATTCCTGCCAGCTTGGTGTCATCTGCAAATGTGATGAGTTCCCCATTAATTCCCTCATCCATTCTATTATCATTCTGCTCTGCTCTGCTCCTTAGTACCTGAAAGGAGGAGAAAACCAATGGTTGGAAGGTCTTCAACCGGAGATCCAACCTGGAAATGAGGACTAATTTCTTGACAGTGGGAATGATTAATCAATACAAGGTGAATATTCTATTCTGTTCTGTTCTGTTCCTATTCTATTCTATTCTATTCTATTCTATTCTATAGCTAATTGCAATAAACTGGTTCCATACAACATGTGGAAAAGGAAACCATATTACATTTTGTCTTTTGGTATTATTTATTCATATAGAAATACAAACAGAATCCTTTCTTGGCCAAGTGTGATTGGACACACAAGGAATTCATCTGCAGTGCCGAAGCTCTCCATGTACATGCAAACCACAAAGTGGTAGGTCATAGATCATAAATCATAAGATGCTGTCATTAATCACCAGACATAAAGTACAAGTGATAAATCATAAGATACCAACAGGAGAAGGTAGTAGGAAAGGTGAGAAAGATAAGGAAGATGAGCAGGTGAGAAGGATAGCAATAGCGCTTAGACTTCTATACCGCTTCACAGTGTTTTTACAGCCTCTCTAAGCAGTTTACAAAGTCAGCCTCTTGCCCCCAACAATCTGGGCCCTCATTTTAGCAACTAGAAGGATGGAAGACTGAGACCCCCTTGAGCTGGTCAGAATCAAACTGCTAACAGTCAACCTGATTAGCCTGCAATACTGCCTTCTAACCACTGTACTACCAGGATAATAGCAATCCAGCCCTACAACAGGATATTTACATGTAAAAGAGGGCAGTGAGAGTTAGGTCTTTTTAGCTACATCTGGTACACTCTGGGTACACAAGGTTCACTGGGCCCATAACCAGTGTTAAGTAATTAAGCTCTCTGTTAGAAGAGCGAGTATGCAGAGAAGCGTAATGAAAGTGATATGGAATAACACGCACAAACCAGCATACAGGGACACTAAATAGTATAAAAATATAGTAGTTTACTATGTAGAAATATAGAGGTATTCAGAGTCCGATTAACAGTCCAAGTCATACACGGTTCAGTAATTCAGTTATCAATATTCTCAGTTTAACATACAAAGTAGCTAACAGTAGAAAGACTCAGTAACTCACGACCAGTATCAAACAGTGCCACGATCAGCATCTAACAAACAGAGAGCTGACAGCTATTCTGGCTCCCTCTTATAGCTGCTTGAGGTAACAAGCCAATTACATTTGTTAAGCATTTAAAGTAACAGTAAAGTAATCATAGCTTATATACATTGCCAAGCCAAGCCTATGGTTACATCCCTAACACACACACACACACACACACACACACACACACACACACACATATATATATATATATGTTTGTGTGTGTGTGTGTTATATTTGTACTGATATATATATATATATATATATATATATATATATATATATGTGTGTGTGTGTGTGTGTGTGTGTGTGTGTGTGTGTGTGTGTGTGTGTGTGTGTGTGTGTTTTCGTAGATTTTCACGGGTGTAGGTATGCTGGTTTTGTTGTATTTGGGTCTTTTCCCGTGTAGGATTGAGATTTTCTTGCCAACGTTTCGGCTGAATTTATTCAGTATTGTAAGACATCCAGAGTTGCCATGTGGTAAGATGGGCGGCCAATAAATGTAATAGATGGTAGATAGATAGATAGATAGATAGATAGATAGATAGATGGATGGATGGATGGATGGATGGATGGATGGATGGATGGATGGATGGATGGATGGATGGATGGATGGATGGATGCATGGATGGATGCATGGATGGATGCATGGATGGATGCATGGATGCATGGATGCATGGATGCATGGATGCATGGACGGACGGAAAAATGGATGGATGGATGGATGGATGGACAGACAGACAGACAGACAGACACATATTTTTGAATTCATTTCTCTGCAGCTAGGAATCCATTTTAGACCATTTCAAAACCTCTGATCGTATATCTATCTATCTATCTTTATTTATTTTCTTTGTCTCTTTCTCTTTCACTCTCTTTCTCTTTCTGACTTTCTCTCATTTTCTTCCTTTCTCTCTCTCATTCTCTCTCTAACCCTCCCCCCTCTCTTTCTCTCTCTCTCACACACACACTCACTCACTCACACACACATACACACACACATTTTCCTCCAGCAAGGCTAAGGTGGCCTTCGAGAAAATTTATTTCATTTCCTCTGGAAGCAGAAGTTAATATTTCTATCGGTCCCCTTGCAGGAAGATTGACGCCGGGGTCTATTTGCTTGGAGAAGCACAATCAAATGGCACTTCCCTTTTTTTGCTCCTTCACTTTTCCTTTTTCTTAACTAATTATATCGATACGAAATTGAATTTTAAAGGTTTGGTCCCCAAAGAGTCCGAAATGTAATTTCGGGTGGATATTTTAAAAAATTGTGGAAAACCCAGGTAGGCACGTACGGCCTTCTTCTGAAACAATAATAATAATAATAATAAAAAAAAACAGCTGGCATTTAGAACAATTCTTGCAAGTTATAGCAGGGTAATAAAAATGTGTAGCTTGGTGTGTTTGTGTCCATGCACAGTCACACCTACACAGCCATGGGCGGTGTTAACCCCCAGATGTGCAAAAGGCTGTTTTTGTTACTGTTGAATTGTCTTTAGCTTTACAGATATTCTTTGCTTATTAACAGGAAAGCAGGGACGTGCGGTCAGGGGAGGCAGGGGAGGCAGAGCCTCACCTCTCATCATGTAATAATAATATATAATAATATCCACAAGGGAGTTTCATATATATAAAAGGAAGAGGAGGGAGGAGGAGGAGCGCACGCGGGGCGGTGCCAGCTGGGCAACCGGTGGAGGCAGGAGGGTTCTCGGAAGCGCCAATAACCTTCCTGCCTCCGCTGTACTTTGCGCGCTCCTCGTGACTGCAATAGACGTCCAGAAGTGGCAGGGGCTTGATGGCGTTGCCGCAGCTGCCATGTGCGGACGGACGGAAGTAGCCAGAGTGGCGCCGAGGCAGTCCGGCGGACGAGCGACCGAGGATTAGGCTGCCTGATCCCCCATTGCTCGCTCGCTTGCTCTTTCGTCTGCCTGTACCCCTCGGCGCCACTCTGGTTACCTCCGTCCGGCCGCGCCCAGCAGCGACGTCGGTGACGTCATCAAGACGAAGTGGCTTGGAGGCGAAGTGCTTTTCAGTGCTTTTCTGTGTGTCTGGCATTTAGGTAGATAGCCGGATGTCCTAAACGCCAGACGCACAGAAAAGCACTGAAAAGCAGCTGCTGTTGGGGATCGCAGAGCGCGAGCCGGCGGAGCGCGCTCAGGAAGGCGGGGAATGGGATCACGTGTGCTGGAGGCTAAGGCAGCCTCAGCCTCCAGCACACGTGGTCCCATTCTCCGCCTTCCTGATGACGTCACCAGCCTCACCAGCCATAAACCTCACCGCACGTCACTGCAGGAAAGAGAACCCTTGCAGAATTTTGCCCAAAGAGAGACACTTAAGATTCAAAGTACTGAAGAAGAAAGATGAATCAGAATATGATAAGATCTGGCCTAAATTGTATTGATGGTTTGGAACAAAAAAGGAAAGACCCCAAATAAGCATTGGCTAAGATTCATAGAATGGAGACTAGAATGATGTATGAAACCATAACAGTGAAAATGTATAAGATACGCACAAAGCAACATGGTTGGAAATACGATATTTCTATATTTGCAAATACGGACTAGATCAAATGTTAAAAAGCAGGGTGGTTACAATGCATAACTTTATACCTTAGCATGTAGATTGCGCTAGGACGGTTACACTGCGTCCAATGTTTTAATTTGTGTTCAATAAAAAAAACTTTAAAAAAAAGATTAAGAGTATTCTATATCACACATAGAATATAGAATAACAGAATTGGAAGGGAATTTGCAGGCAAGGGTGAGCTTCAAAAATTTCAGCAAATTTTTGCTGAAATTGCTGGGTGGGCGTGGCCCGGTTGCTGGGTGGGCATGTCCATGATGGGTGTGGCCTGGTCAGCCTCCTGCACCACGGTGGCAGGAGGAGCTTTTCGGCCTCCCCAGGCTCCAGAAGGTTTCCTCGGGAAGGCAAAACCAGCCAACCCCGAGCTCCAGAGCCTCCCTAGAGGCTGGAAATGGGCCGATTTCTGGCCTTCTCGAGCCTCCGGGAGGCCTGTTTTTCGCCCTCCCTGAGCCTCCATGCAAGTCCTGCACTTACCTGGCATCAAAACGTGCTGACATGAGGAAGTCCCTTGGGGCTCTCTGAGCTTGGTGGTTTTCTAGCAGATGTTTCGTGACCCAACTAAGTAACATCATCAGTGCTAGAAGGGAGTGAGGTGGAATGCAGAAAAAAAGGGGGGGAGGAGAACGAGGGAGGAGGAGGAGGAAGAGGAAGAGGAGGAGGAAGAAGACTACAGGGTCCTTGGGGCTCTTTGAGCTTGGTGGTTTTCTAGCAGATGTTTTGTGACCCAACTAAGTAACATCATCAGTGCTAGAAGGAAATGAGATCTGTGGAATGGAGAAAAGCGGGGGAGGAGGAGGAGGAGGACACTCTGATGTGGCTCTGGATGTGTGTGTTTGTGTCTGTTTGCAAATGTCTCTTCTTTGTATGAGATAAGCTTAAACGGAGGAGGTGTGGAATAACCAGGAAAAAATGCAGATGTTTGTAAATACAAACATACAAATTTTGAAACTTGGTTTTGTATATGAACCCTAAATGTTCTGGATTGAGACAGAAGGATGACAACATCCCTCTATATGGTCTTTGTCAGAGGAGCTCAGGTTTTCTGCTGCATAAAAGAACGGGCCACAAAACACACACACACACACACACCCAAAATCAAATTATCTTTGTTTTTGCAAAATCTTCAGTGTTTATCTTGGAATTCTTGGTGGTTACTTGGGCTCCCTCTGGCGGTGGATTGAGGATATGAAAAAAGTAGGGAAAAACAATGCGTAAATGACTAGGTGTAGGGAGAAGAGCCAACACTTTAGAAGACAGGCTCAAGATCCAGAAAGATCTTGACCGACTGATCTGGATCTCCCTCTGACCAGCTTCCACTCATTGCTTCTTGCCCTGCCTCCAATGCTTTGGAGAATAAATTGAGTCTCTCTTCCTCTTGACTGCTCTTCAAAAATTGGAAGAAGCTATCATGTGTTGTGGCCTGCCAGTGATGCTGGCCACAGAGTTGGACAGTGAGGAGGTTGGGGAGGAGCATTGGCCAGTCCTGGAGTTGGCTGAAGGCTTAGACGAGGGGTCTGCATCAGAAGCAGAGATGGAGCCAAGGCCGTCTGGCAGTTCTCAACTGCCTTCTGAGCTAGACAGCAGTGGGGCAGAAGAACAGCTGGAGCCTGTTCCCAGTGTGCGCATGTGCAGAGTTGCCAGAAGAAAAGAACAGCTAAGAAAGCAGGGTTGACTTGGGAGTAAAGCCACAAGTGGACAGTGATTGGCCCCTCCCATAGGAAATAAAAGAGGAGCGAAAGGGGAGTGGGCTTTTGCAGGAAACAGTTCATTTGTTTGTTCATTCATTCATTCATTTGAAGATCTGTCCGTGAATCTCAGAGACTCTGTGCCAAGCCTTTCTTTGCACATCACCTCCTTTGAGGTGGCAGCTTTCATGGCAGCTTTCCAAGCTAGATACATGGCAGCTTTCCAAGCTAGATAAGGTCTGTGGTCATAAATTCACCTTTGAAAAACTGTTTGCCAGGCCTTTGCTGAATGTGAATCGGAGGAATTCACATTCATGTAATAAAAGGGGTTTTGTCAGGGTCAGGAATCTGCTTCGTGCTTTTTGGGGAAGCCTCGGTCAGAACAAACCTGGTTTGTATAAACAGAGGCCTAGAATCAAAATCACATGAAGTATTAGTACCGCTTTATAAAGCCTAAGTAAGGCCACACCTGGAATTCGGCATCCAGTTTGGTTCACCACATTACAAAAAAAAAAAGAAATAAATGTTGAGATTTTGGAAAAAGTGGAAAGAACAGGAACTAAGATGATTAAAGGCCTGGAGACAAAAACATATGAAGAACAGTTGCAGGATTTGAGTCTAGTGTAGTGGAAAGAAAGAGTAGGGATGATAATAGTCTTCTAGTATTTGAGGGGCTGCCACAAAGAAGAGGGGGTCAACTGATTCTCCAAAGCACCTGAAGGCAGGAGAAGAAGCAATGGACGGAAACTCATCAAGGAGAGAAGCAACCTGGAATTACGGAGAAATGTCCTGACAGTGAGGACAATTAACTAGTGGAGCAGTTTGCCACAAGAAGTAGTGTAGCTCCATCACTGGAGGTTTTTTAAGAAGAGACTGGACATCCACTTGCCTGGAATGGTATATGATCTTCTACTTAAGCAGGGGATTGGACTAGAAGACCTCTAAGGTCCCAGCTGTATTCTGAATTGAATTTCCAGTATTAGAGCATTCACAACTTCTGGAGTCAAGCCATTCCAATGGTTAATTGTTCTCACAGTCAGGAAAATTCTCTTATGTTCTAGCTTGGCTCTCTCCAACCTTAGTTTCCCTCCATTGCTTCTTGTCCTGCCTTGAATGCTTTGGAGAAGAGGTTGACCCCCTTCTTATCTTTGTAGGAGCCCCTCAAATATTGGAAGACTGTTGTCATGTCACCGGTCGTCCTTCCTTTCATTAAACTAAAAGGGAAATGTTCCCCTCACGCGTATCTGCTCATCGTTCCTGACTCTAGGGGGCGGTGCTCATCTCCGTTTCAAAGCCAAAGAGCCAGCGCGGTCCAAAGATGTCTCCGTGGTCATGTGGCCGGCAGGACTAAACACTGAAGGCGCACAGAACGCTGTTTCCTTCCCACCAAAGGTGGTTCCTATTTTTCTACTTGCATTTCTTACGTGCTTTTGAACGGCTAGGTTGGCATGAGCTGGGACAAGTCACGGGAGCTCCCTCCGTTACGTGGCACTAGGGATTCAAACCCCCGAACTGCTGAACGTCTGATTGACAAGCTCAGCATCTTAGTCACTGACCCAGCACAACCCTTTCATTAAACTAGACATGCCCAAATCCTGCAACCTCTGGCCTCCTAATCATCCTTGTTGCTCTGCACTCTTTCTAGAGTCTCCACATATATATTTTTAATATTCATTTTTTTTTTCATTTTTGCAATTTCCTTCTGTGCAACATTTCCACCTTGGTATACATGCATTGTAAATGTATTCCTCTAATTTAATTCAAAAGAAAAGCAAAAGAAGAACCTGCATATTATTCCGTATGGGATTTATGTTGTAATTGGCTAGTCCAGTGGTTCTCAACATTCCCAATGCCACGACCCTTTAATACAGTTCCTCATGTTGTGGTGACCCCCAACCATCAAATTGGTGTCTCGGTTCCTAAGACCATCGGAAATATGTGTTTTCCGGTGGTCTTAGGTGAACCCTGTGAAAGGGTCGTTCGACCCCCCAAAGGGGTCCCGACTCACAGGTTGAAAACCGCTGGGCTAGAGGAAAGGGGGGGGGGCAGGAAAGCAAAAAAGAAAGGAAGAAAGATCAACAAATTAAAAAACAACTACAAAACCCGAAAATGATTAAAAAATAGAAATGCGAGATAGACTGTAGCAAATAAATAATAGGAAATGGATACAAAACAAGTCAAATCTAATAAAGGTTGCAATACGTAGAATATATAGAATGTTATATATAGAATGAAGAAAAAAGAAGTATGAAATAATATAAATGCACATATATAATAATATACAATACAATACAATAGTAGAGTTGGAAGGGACCTTGGAGGTCTTCTAGTCCAACCCCCTGCCTAGGCAGGAAACCCTATACCGTTTCAGACAGATGGCTATCCAACATCTTCTTAAAGACTTCCAGTGTTGGGGCATTCACAACTTCTGGAGGCAACTTCTGTTCCACTGATTAATTGTTCTAACTGTCAGGAAGTTTCTCCTCAGTTCTAAGTTGCTTCTCTCCTTGATTAGTTTCCACCCATTGCTTCTTGTCCTGCCCTCCGGTGCTATGGAGAATAAGTTATACAAGACTTATGTGTACAGATAAAAGAATCACAACAGATATGTAAAAGAAGTGTAACGTGTTGCAAAGATGTGAAGTTTGCATAAACAAAATAAAAAGCTTAAAAGGAAAGTTGAGATGCACTCGGAGACTACAGTTGGTCCAGAACGCGGCCGCGCGGGTGATTATGGGGAGGACTAGATACTCCCCTGTAACACCTCTCCTGCGCGAGCTGCACTGGCTGCCTGTGGTCTACCGAGTGCGTTTCAAGGTTTTGATTATGATCTTTAAAGCGCTCCATGGCACAGGGCCTAGTTATATGCAGGATCGCATCCTGCCCCACACATCCCTACGACCAATTCGTGCACACAGAGAGGGACTTCTCCGGGTGCCGTCCGCCAAACAGTGTCGGGGGGCGACACCCAGGAGCAGAGCCTTCTCTGTGATGGGCCCAGCCCTGTGGAATGACCTCCCCCGTGACATCAGGATTACTTCCGATCTCCGCTCCTTCCGTGTACAGCTGAAGACCCACCTCTTTCAATTATCCGGCCTGGCTCAATCGCAATCGTAATTTTCCCATTCCTCCAAACTGTTTTTTAAATTGTCCTTAAATATTAATTTTTATTGGGTTTTACAATTGGGGTATTTTAAAGTTGATTTTTAACTGTCTATTGATGTAATTTGTTTCCTCCTCCGTGTATGTATGTAGGTATGTTGTGTATGTATGTACGTTTGGTGTTGTTATATATTTTTTATGTTTTATGCTCCATTGTACGCCGCCCCGAGTCCTACTTGGAAAGGGAGCGGCTAATAAATCCAAATTTATTATTATTATTATATAAGTAAATGTACTTCTCCCTCCTTATTTCAGTTTTTCTTTGTTTAGACCTATGATGCTATTGTATACATTTCTTAATTTACAACCTTCATTCCGTTTATACATGTTTATTCATCTCTACCTACACATTGCTCATTTCCTGTGTCTTCTTCGTTTAGTCTTTCCTTAAGCTTTTTACCTGTCCTCTAGCCGTATAGTAGGGAACGAGTGGTGCAAATGTACATTTATTTTCAGTTTTTTAAAACTCCACTTGGTTCCCGAAATCTCAAAGAAGTTCGTAAAAATAAAAAATAAAAGAGTTTTTAATTGCTTTTGGAATTTATTTTTGTACACGCCTGGCTGGATGAATTTCGCACCTGCTACCTGAGAGGGTGAGGAAGATGGAGAAGAAAGGAAAGGGGGTTTTGTTTTTAAAATTATTTATTAATTGGGATTTTTTTTTGGTTTTGGTTTTTTTCTCCCTGGCCTTGCATGGTTCCCCCCCCCCCAAAAAAAAAACATGGCCTGCGATGAATCGCCCATCGCTAGAAAGCCAAAAAAAAAGAAAAAATCAGATTAATTGAATTTGAAACTGCAGACAAAGGGCCAACGATATTATATTAGGAAACTCATTAATTCCCAGCTGGGCTTCAACTGGTTGCATCACCACAGATAAAGGAATGCTTTAATGTGCAATTAAGGCACAAAATAGGTTGAAACAGAAGCCTTTCTGGGTGTATTTGTGCAATAGATAACCGGGAATTGACAATTTATACATATCAAAAACCCCTGCCTTGCAGAATGTGGGTATTAAAACAGTCCCCCTTATTGGCACAGTCCATCGAGGCATGAGAATCCTTTCCACCTCCTTTCTACCCTCCCTCCTTCCTCCTGCCTCTTTCCATCTTTTTCTTTTCTTCTTCTCCTTTCTTCTTTCCCTTCCTCCCTTCTTCTCTTTCCTTTCTCTTTCTTTCCTTCCTTCTTTCTCCTTCTTTCCTACATATCTCCTTCCATTTTATTCCTTCTTCCCTCTCTCCTCTTTCCATCTCTTTCCTTCCTCCTCCTCCCTTGTTTCCCTTCCTTCCTTCTTCACTTTCCCTTTCCTCCTTCCTTTCTTCTTCTCTCCTTCCCTCCCTCACATCTCTTTCCATAGCTTCCCTTCCTCCTCCTCCTCCCGTCTTTCTATTTCTTCCTTCTTTTTCCCTTCCCTGCCTTTCTTCCTTTCTTCTTTCCTTCCTTCTTCTTCTTTCCTCCATCCCTCCCTCCTCTTTCCCTTTCTTTCCTCTCTCCTTCCCTCCCTCCCTCACACTCCATATCTTTCTTTCCTCCTCCTCCTCCCTTCTTTCCCTTCCTTCTTCACTTTCCCTTCCCTCTTTCCTTCTTTCCATCTCCTCCCTCTCTCCCTCTCTCCCCCTCCCTCCCTCCCTTCCCCCCCTCTCTCTTCCACATCATCATAGGGAGGACTCCTTCTCACCTCTGCTCTCTGATGCTTTCTTCTCTCAGTTCTCATTTTTAGATGCATCGGAGCATCCGATACATTTTAAGAGTCTATTGGTTCTTTTTCCAAGGGCACTTTTCACTTTTCACAAGTGCCAAAGCTTTTCAACCCTCCCTAAGGGTTGAAGCCTCCTGCCCTCTTCCTCCGTTCTTAATATCTTGGATTCCGACACAAAAACAGACTTTGAATCAGAGGTCCGGAAGGGACCTTCGACTTTGCCCTTGTGGAGAAAGTAGAATCTCTCACTCAGATCCTCAGGGGGGTCTTTTTATCGTGCCCCACAATGTTCTCCGATCACCCCCCCCCAAATCATCTCCAAATGCAAAGACCACACCGATAAATGTTATGTTTGTGACTTTTTAAGGGATGCTCTCCCAGCTCACGTAGCAGGTAGCAAAATATCTTCACCAAGTTATACAACTCCTGGGTTCTTGGTGCTCTCTGAACTTGGTGGTTTTCTTTTAGATGTTTCATGACCCAACTAGGTAATATCATCAGTACTAGGAGGGAGGAGGTTTGCAAGAAGGAGGAGGAGGAGGAAAAGAGAAAGAGGAAGAGAGGAGGAGGAGGAGAAAGAGGAGGAGGAGGAGGAGAGGAGGAGAAAGAGGAGGAGGAGGAAAGGGTGAGGAGAAAGGAAGGAGAGGAGGGGGAAAAGAGGAGAGGGAGAAGAAACAGGAGGAAAAGGAGAAACAGCAGCAGGAGGAGAGGAAGAGGACAAAGAGGATGGGGAGAAGAAACAGGAGGAGAAACAAAAGAAGGAGGAGGAGAGGAAGAGAAGAAATGAAGGAGGAGAAAGAATGCTCTCTGAGCTTGGTGGTTTCCTTGCAGATGTTTCATGACCCAACTAGGTAACATCATCAATGCTAGAAGGGAGTGAGGTTTGGGAGGAGGAGGAGGAGGACTTTAGAGACTTTGGTGCCCTCTGAGCTTGGTTGTTTTCTTGCATACATTTCATGACCCAACTAAGTAACATCATCAGTGCTAGAAGGGAGTGGGGTTTGCTTTTGTGTTTACATATCAGTGGGTTGTCCTATTGGTGTTGCTGGGGGTTTTGTTTACTACTTATGTATCTACTTACTTCTACTTACTTACTTACCAGTACTTACTTACTTATTTTGCCACCCATCTGGCAAAATGTGGCTTAAGACAAGTTTAAATGAAACAATATGTGAGTTTCAACATACCTGAATGAAGCAGGGCTACCTGGAGACTTTTGCTGGAAATGTCCTTCCACATATTTCATAGTATTATATGTCTTCTAATCAAATCAATGCACAGTGCACAAATTAGTGAACGGATGGTGTTACATAGGTGGGCCATGAAACGTCTGCAAGAAAATACCCAAGGGCCCCACAGTTCAACCCTGAGCCAATACTTAACCAATACAGGACCAATGCAAGCTCACAAAACATTTAATTAAATATATTGTTTTATTGTCCTATTGGTATTTTTTTCCTCTCTTGGCCAGTAATGAATTGTATTAAATTATCTTTTTTTTTTACTGTAAAGGCTAGTCAAAAATTGTTATAAAGATATTTGATTTGATTTGTTGGGAGACATAAATACCTCTACAACAGGAACAATAAAAAAAGGGCTGGGGAATCACATAAAAGGTTTCCAAGAAATCAAAAACAATGTCTAGTTTAAGACCAGAAGGGACTCTGCATTTCCAATCCAGTTGCAAATTTATTTCAAGTGGGATAAACAGCGTTCCAAAGAGTAAACACTATTACAAATATTAGTGGACAGTGTATGTTAAGCTGAGGTCAATCGTCTTCATTTGGGCTTATGATCGTTTATTTTATTTTCATTAATCAAACCGTCCTTCCTGACCTGTGAGCGTTTGATTTTTCTCTCCTTAATTGGTCGATAAACTTTTAAAACATATTAATATTTTATGAGGCCCTTCGTCTACTTTGGCATGTTTAAGCAAGGGGAATTGTTTAAAATTAATATTCTCTCATTGAGATCTCTGTTTATTTTCATGCTAATGTTTGTCACTTTCCTAAGGACTGCGCTTACATTCCTTAATTCACTTACGCGTCCATTTCAATCTTCCTGGCGTGGATTCCAATTGTCCTTGTGCTGTTTTTCTTTTTTTTTTTTAATGTCTGTTACGGGATTAGACAAATCGCTGGTTAGTGATGACAGGAAGTGTGATTCCAATGACAACTAGAGCAGAATAGATTGACAGAGGGATAGATAGGTAGGTAGGTAGGTAGGTAGGTAGGTAGGTAGGTAGGTAGATAGATAGATAGATAGATAGATAGATAGATAGATAGATAGATAGATAGATAGATAGATAGATAGATAGAGATGGATGGATAGATGGATAGATAGATAGATAGATAGATAGATAGATAGATAGATAGATAGATAGATAGATGATAGATAGATAATAGATAGATGGATGGATGGATGGATGGATGGATGGATAGATAGATAGATAGATAGAGATGGATGGATGATAGAGATAGATAGATAGATAGATAGATAGATAGATAGATAGATAGATAGATAGAGATGGGTGGATGGATGATAGAGATAGATAGATAGATAGATAGATAGATAGATAGATGGATGGATGGATGGATGGATGGATGGATGGATGGATGGATGGAGGGATGGATGATAGATAGATAGATAGATAGATAGATGATAGATAGATAGATAGATAGATAGATAGATAGATAGATAGAGATGGATGGATGATAGAGATAGATAGATGGATGGATGGATGGATAGATGGATGGATAGATAGTATTAAAATTATTACATATAATAATGATTTGCTATGTGTTATAAAACATTGCCAATATTCACTACATCTAAGTGAAAGAGAATGCAGAGTTAGACAGACAGACAGACAGATGACAAAGACATAATAAATGATGATAGATAAATAGATATGGATGGATGGATAGGGAGATAGAGAGATAGATAGATGGAGAGAGAGAGAGAGAGAGAATAAATGTATGTATGTATGTAAGTATGTATGTATGTATGTATGTATGTATGTATGTATGTATGTATGTCAAGGACATGGTATGTCCTACAGATATCTGATGAGGCAGGAAGAAGGGAACGAAAGAAGGGATGGGTGGATGGATGGATAGAGAGAGATGGCAGACAGTCAGGCAATAGAGATGGATGGATGGATGGATGGATGGATGGATGGATGGATGGATGGATAGATAGATAGATGATAGAAGCACCCATTACTTCTTGTTCTACCCTCAGGTGCCTTGGAGAATAATTTGACTCCCTCTTCTTTGTGGCAACCCCTGAGATATTGGAAGACTGCTATCATGTCTCCCCTAGTCCTTCTTTTCATTAAACTAGACACACCCAGTTCCTGCAACCGTTCTTCATATGTTTTAGTCTCCAGTCCCCTAATCCTCTTTGTTGCTCTTCTCTGCACTCTTTCTAAGGTCTCCACATCTTTTCTACATCGTGGCAACCAAACCTGAATGCAAAATTCCAAGGGTGGCCTTACCAAGGCATCATAAAATGGTATTAACACTTCACGTGATCTTGATTCTCTCTCTCTGTTGATGCTTGTGTGTTTCATGGTCACACCTGGAGAGAAAAGGATCATCCATTCCAACTTCTCATCTGTGCTGAGATATTTTGGTGTGGTCCAGGGTTATTAATCAATTACTTCCTCTACCGGTTCACAAATGTGAGTGCGTGAGTCAGGCCAGCTTCAGAGTTGACAGAAGTAGCAGAGAGCCTACCCAGCAGGTTGTCTGAATGATCTCAGCATATTTAGGACACCTCGTGGTTACGGTTTATTCACTGTGGCCGTACGTCACCGACTGCCTGCAATACCTTTTCAGACTAATCTACGTAATTAAATGGCAAAAGGTTTCTGCAACCTCCCTCGAGAAATTCAAGGAAACAGTCAATTTATGGAATTTTGGTTGGGATGTTGGAGTCTTTTTCTGCCCGGCTATAATCCTTAGAGACATAATGCACTGGAAATTATACAATTTTTGCAGCCGTTAAAAATGGGTTTTAATATGTGCATGACACAGAATCACTATACTAAGCCAGCAATTTTTCCCCTGCATCTATACTTCTTTTTGAATATTTTTTTTTAAATATATAATTCTATATTTTATTCAGGACTTGTTTTTTTAGCTTTTACGGTTTTATATTTTTTTTATTAAAACGGAAGGCAACGCCCGTGTCCCACAACATAATTGGCGCAGATGTCTAGGTGGGGTGGAGATAAATAAATCAAAGCAATATCTGTATTTATCTTGATTGGGTCTGGGGTGAAGGCACCAGTCTAGAAGCCAGGAGAGGATGAGTTCAAGTCCTGTTTTAGGCATCAAAGGAGACTGGGTGACTTTAGGAAAATCAGCTGGAAACAGGGAGTTCTAGTCCCGTGTTAGGTATAAAAGTCAGCTGGGTGAATTTGAGCCAATCACTAGGAGACCGTGAGTTCAAGTCCTGTTTTAAGCATGAAACTGGATTGGGTGACTTTGGGCCAATCAGCTGGAAATAGCGAGTTCTAGTTTCACCTTAGGTATGAAAGTCAGCTGGGTGAATTTGAGCCAATCACCAGGAGATGGTGAGACCACTGCCCCCTACAGTCGGGAACGACTAGCACATATGTGTGAGGGGAACCTTTACCTTACATATATATATATATATATATATAGGGAGGGAGTAGTGACCTTCCTCCCATATTTAGGCATACCAGGGGTTGTAAATACATACCTATTTCCCTGGCTCAACTGATAAGGAGGCGAGCCTGTGGCTTAGTGGCTAAGACTCCTGCCTAAGATATAATACAGCCCAGGTTCAAATCCCAGTAAGGGTATGGCTAGCTGATGAGAGCTAATTAGCTTGAAATAGATCTATACTAGTCTCCCTTTATTTATTTATCAGTACAAATACAAAACAAACAAACAAACACACACACACACACACACACACACACACACACACATATATATATATATATTTGATACCAGATGCTGAGATTCAGTCCAGGTTAGACCCAAGGAACAACTAATCCAATCAGGTGTTTAGAAGTGATAGTTATTCTGTGATTTTTTTAAAATAAGAATTACAATGACAGCTCTACCCTTCCCTTTCTGTTATGTCCTAAAACGCAGGATCTTCTGATTTTTTAAAAATATATACATTTGGTTTTTTTACTGTCTTAAACCTTCCTTTCCCTTCGTGAGGAAAAACGAACATAGTTTATTTCGTGACCCGGTTTTCCAACTTCATGCCTACGAACTCCGACTTTTAACGGCAGCCCTAACAGGGAAAGATGAAATGAATGTGCAAGGTACCTACCCAACCCAAAGCTGGCTTAAAATCAAAACGAAGCGAAGAAAAACCCCTCTGGATTGGGTGGGAGCGTTGCCAAAGGCAGCGATGTTGGATTGACTGCGGGAAAGCAAAAATCAGTCTTCAAAATAAGGCCGCAAGGCTGCGCCTTTCTTTTCATTGTGATCGCTGCAATATTGATGTCGGGGATAAAAAGGGAATGGCAAAGCAAATAAGGACCTCATAAAAATATTGAAACCGGCTTTGATCTCCCTCGCCGTTTCTTTCTTATTCCTCCCGGGGAATCTTGTGTGAGAAGCAATCACTTTCCGGCAAACTGGATTTAGAAGGAAGCTGTAACAGAGTAAGAGAATCACAGAGTTGGAAGGGACCTTGGAGGTCTTCTAGTCCAACCCCCTGCTCAAGCAGGAGACCTGATCCATTTCAGACAAATGCTTCTCCAATCTCTTCTCTAAAATTTCCAGGGTTGGAGCATTTACAACTTCTGGAGGAAAGTCGTTCCACTGATTAATTGTTCTCACTGTTGGAAAATTTCTCCTTAGTTCTAGGTTGCTTCTCTCCTTGATTAGTTTCTACCCATTGCTTCCTGTCCTGCCTTCGGGAAATAAGTTGACCCCCTCTTCTTTGTGGCAACCCCTGAGATATTGGAAGACTGCTATCATGTCTCCCCTAGTCCCTCTTTTGATTAAACTAAAGGGAAAGGTTCCCCTCGCACATATGTGCTAGTCGTTCCCAACTCTAGCGGGCGGCACTGATCTCCGTTTCAAAACCGAAGAGCCAGGGGTATCCAAAGACGTCTCCGTGGTCATGTGGCCGGCATGTAGATGCCAAAGGCGCATGGAACACTGTTACCTTCCCACCAAAGGTGGTTCTTATTTTGCAGTGTAAAAAGATGGTCGTAGATACTTTTTTTTAAATTCCAGTGCTGTTGTAACCTCACACTAGTCACTAAGGGAATGATCCTAAGTCGAGGACTTCCCGCCTTCTGTCTTTCCCTGTCAGCTGAGCATTTATCTGTCTCCTTCCTGCCCGCTTTGTGGGTTAATTTATCCTTCCTTTCCTTTTCTTGCTTCCCCCCACCCTTCTCAACTCCTGGGGAAAACAAGCTCAGGTTTAGTTTTATTTGCAAGAGTCACATTTCCTCTCTATCTCGAACACCATGAAAGCTGGAGGCCCAAGGGAGCGGGGAATAAAGATGCATCCCTGGTTGTCATCTTTGCAATTATCAGCTATGAACACAATGGCAATTTGTTGTTGTCGATTGCCTTTCTTATGCAAATACGGCCGCCCAGTTTTCCTTTTTTATTTTTTTTGCAATTGGACTCCCTCCCTTCTTCCTTTTTCTTCTTCTTTCTTTCTTTTTCTTCTGTTTTTTTTAAAAGAAAACGTCGAGAGCGTGTGAAGCAACAAAGCGGAATCGTACATATTTAATTTTACAAACTCTCGGCAGTTTTCCCTTAGAGACGGCTATGTAGCCGTTCTTCTCTTCGCTCACACAGAGGCCAACGAAGAGACGTCCCAGCTGGCAAATTTTCAAATTCCAGCTTTGTGGCTGCTGTTTATTTTTTATTTTTGGGGGGGAGGGCGGGGTTTAATGATCATAAAAAGTGCATTTTCAATAGGTCTTGTAAAAGCCATTTAGGAATTTAAATCTCGGCTCAAACGCAGAACGCTTTTATGATTTATGATCTTGGATTCCCAAAGCTTCGTTTAACAGTTTGCACGCTTCCCCCACAAAGTAATCAGTAGCTTTTCCCAGGCAGGCTCTCAAAAAGTTGGCTAAAACAGGGGGAGGGGGAAACAACAACAAAAGTTGTCCAACTTTTTTTTTGGGGGGGGGGAAATAATAATAATGGTAATAACGAAGAGCAGAGGTCGGAATTAAGATTCAGAATACAGAAGCAAACTTAAAACTCTTAAGGGGTCATGTGATTGATTATGAAAAACTGTGGGTGTTACAAATAGACCCCTTCCTAGGTTTCCATGAAATTATATTTGACGAAAGGTAAAGATTCTCCTCGCACATATATGCTAGTCGTTACCCAACTCTAGGAGGGAAATGCTCATCTCCATTTCAAAGCCGAAGAGCCAGCGCTGTCCGAAGACGTCTCCGTGGTCATGTGGCCGGCATGACTCAACGCCGAAGGTGCACGGGACGCTGTTCTCTTCCCACCAAAAGTGGTTCCTATTTTTCTACTTGCATTTCTTACATGATTTCGAACTGCTAGGTTGGCAGAAGCTGGGACAAACAACAGGAGCTCACTCCGTTACGCGGTGCTAGGGATTCTAACCTCCTACCTTTCTGATCGACAAGCTCAGTGTCTTAGCCCCTGAGCCACTGCGTCCCTACTGATTCGCAAATGTGAGCATGTGCGTGGGCGCTCAGCCTTCTGCGCATGCTCTTTTGACAAAAAAGGGGGCCTAAATGGGATGCCATAGAGCCAGGATGGGTGGGCAGGACATCCCAGAATTTCGGCTACAGGTTTGGGCAAACTGGTTTGAACTGGCAAAATACCATCTCTGGGTGGAATATATTTGCTAGAGATGATTATCTGATAAATGAGGGCAGAGGTTGGCAGCAGAAGCTGGCAGCTTTCCTTGGTCCCTCTGTTTGTGTGTTTGTGTGTGTCTCTCTCTCTCTGTGTGTGTGTGTGTGTGTGTGTGTGTGTTAGCAAATGTCTATCCTTCTTACTGTGTCCCAAAAAACACCCCAAAACCCTGCCCTGGGTAAGTAGCAATTCAAATTAAAATAAAAATCGCCCAAATAAAAAGTATTTCTTAAAAAGAAAAAAAGTAGCACAGCAAATTAAACACAGGCTGGATGGCAGGTTTAAGAAGGAAAACAGGATTTAACCCAATAAATTAAATGCCTGCTGGAATAAATAGTGTCTTGAGGAGACGATGGAAGGACAGAATAGTTATTTCTAATTACTGTTGGAATAAAATTAAGGCATTTATAATTTCAAATTTCATAAAGACACAGAAACAGTGTGTTTTCCCTGCTAATTAAGCAATGAATAATGTATTTCATCTCCTTAAAGCAGTAATGTAATTTGGGTTTGGTAATGTAGTATTACTATACTACTATTGCATATATTTTAATTTTTATTCAAATGTTTTCCTTTCCTTCCCTCTTCCTCCTTCCTTCCTTCCATCCATCCATCTCTGTCTTCCTTCTTCCTATTTCCTTCCTTCCTTCCTCCCTTCCATCTCTACTTTCCTTCCATCTCTGTTATCTTTCCTTCCATTTTTCTTCCTTCCATCCATCCATCTATACTTTCCTTCCTTCCTTCTCTACTTTCCTTCCATCTCTTATTTTTCCTCCCATCCTCCCATCCATCCATCTATATTTTCCTTCCTTCCTTCCTTCCTTCCTTCCTTCCTTCCTTCCTTCCTTCCTTCCTTCCTTCCATCCATCCATCCATCCATCCATCCATCTCTATTTTCCTTCCATCTCTGTTATTTTTCCTTCCATCTTCCTTCCTTCCTTCCATCCATCCATCCATCCAAATGGCAACCTCTCTTCCACTGGTTAATTGTCCTAACTGTTAGGCAGTTTCTCCTTAATTCCAGGTTGCTTCTCTCCTTGATGAGTTTCCATCCATGGCTTCTTGTCCTGCCCTCTGGTGCTTTGGAGAATAGATTGACCCCCCCTCTTTGTAGCAGCCCCTCAAATATTGAAAAACTGCTATTGTGTCTCCTCTATTCTGCAGCCGTTTTTCATATGCTTCAATCTCCAGGCCTTCGATCATCTTAGTTGCTCTTCCCTGAACTTTTGAAACACATTAAAGATGGACTATGAGAAGTTGGACATCAGGTATAGTTGATGGAGTGGGACTGGCAACCATAGGTGGATCTGTGGTCTTCTCATTCCTGCCTGCCTGTCCAGATGTCTCGCTTCCTGGTAGCAACCATTCCACCTTGCCTCCTTGTGAACTTGAGATGCTCATCAAAAGTGACTCCGGTGGAGATGCAGCTGTGTGAGTCATTCCTCTCAATGGTGTGCCTGACGCATTCTCTTCGGTCCAAAAATAGCATCTCAAGGTGAGATGACAAGGCCAGGCAAGCATCAGAGCTTCCTGAAGGAGCTTTGTCTCTCCATGTGGGCTACATTTGCATGGCGTGCTCACTTTGCTGTCCGAACGCATTATAGGTAGTCATTGGGCCCCAAAGTTTCCATTGCCAAGGGAGGCAGTTGTGAAGTGACGAGGTAACGTCGTCAGTTCCAGAAAGGGATGATCAGCTGGGATTGTTCTGCCCTAGGCTTCCCCAAAAAGCACAAAGCAGATTCCTGATTCCAACCAAACCCCTGTTATTAAATGAATGTGAATTCCTCTCATTCACATTGAGCAAAGGCCTGTCTTTCAAAGGTGAATTTATGACCACAGACCTTATCTAGCTGGGAAAGCTGCCATGTCAATGTTTTCCAAAGGAGGTGCTGTGCAAGGAAAAACTTGGCACAGAGAGTTGTTCTATTAGGTGAAGGGCAGTTGCAGGAATTGGTTATGTCTACTCTAAGGAAAAGAAGGACTAGAGATAACCTCCATTTTCTCCTCCTCCTCCTCCTCCTCCTCCTCCTCCTCCTCCTCCTCCTCCTCCTCCTCCTCCTCCTCCTCCTCCTCCTCCTCCTCCTCCTTCTTCTTCTCCTGCCATATCCATCATTGGATGTTGGGGATAGAATAAAATAGAATGGAATGGAATAGAATGGAATAGAACAGAATAGAATAGAATAACCGAGTTGGAAGGAACCTTGGAGATCTTCTAGTCCAACCCCCTACTTAGGAAGGAAAACTTACACCCCTTCAGACAAATGATTTCCAATATCTTCTTAATTGCCAACATAATAGGATCATGTTGGCAATCCTATTTTTATCCACAGCCGCATAAAAAAGGGCTGTTGAGTTTTGTCCAAACCGGTCTCTTAGATTTTGAAGCCACAATGTTCTTCTACTGCCTGGACCTCGTTTGCCTTCAATTTTTCCCTGGAGGATTAAGTGAAGTATGGTGTATTTTTCCAGGTGTCACATCACATGTCCAAAATATTCACTTTTTGATGGTTTTGATAGTTTGCCTTGTCTTTCCCAGGCAGCTTATAATGATAGCAATCTTCCAATATTTGAGGGGCTGCCCTAAGAGGGAGTCAACTTATTTCCCAAAGGACCAAAAAGCAGGACAAGAAGCAACAGATGGAAACTAATCAAGGAGAGAAGTAACCTAGAACTAAAGAGACATTTCCTGACAAGGAGAACAATCAATGGAAGGACTTGCTTCCAGAGGTTTGGGTGCTCCATCACTGGAAGTTTTTAAGAAGATATTGGATAACCATTTGTCTGAAATGGTAGAGGGTTTCCTGCTTGAGCAGGGGGTTGGACTAGAAGACCTCCAAGGTCCCTCCCAACTCTGTTATTCAGTTGTTTTGTTATACGAAGGAGAGGAATTTCAAGAACTGTATATGTCTATTATTCTGTAAGGTGAAACTCCACTTCCCACAAGAGGAAATGAGATGGGACACCATGTGCAACGTCCTTCCACATTATGCATCATGGCCAGAAGTTGAGGAAGTGGCAGCCGTTAGACCAAGCCCAGAAACACTTGAAAGCAAAATCGATTCACATTTCTCAAACAATGGCTTGTGATGAGCTCACATCTTGCTCACGATAGCCAACCCTATGAGTCAGTCTTTGGCTAGAGAGGATGGCATGAGATCATCAGTCATGACAAGGGAGAGCATTTATTCTCTTTCCTATGGTCCATAAAGTGGCCTCCCTGCACTTGCTGTTGCCTGTAGGCTGCCATCCCCTCCAGCAACCAAATCAGACGACAAGGAGGCGTGGGAGTCAGGGCCAACATCAAGGCAACTTGAGAGCTCCGAGGGGGGAGAGGGAATGGAGCTGGCAGAGAGGGGCGGGGAGCCTGGGCCATCTGTCAGCTCTCAGATGGAGAGTTAACTGCCCCCTCGTCTGGAAGTGGCTGATGAGGAAGAGGAGGAACAGCTGGGCCCAGTGCCTGATGTGCGGATGCATGGAAGGTAGAGGAGAGGAGAGCAGTGGAAATCTATGGGCCGGTCCTTGGGACGGAAGAGCCACTGCTGCTAGCAAAGCCTCACCCTAGCTCTGGGGATAAAAGGCAGGGGGCGGAGGATGTAATCCTGCTCGTTATTAAACCATCTTTCCAATCAGCCTCCAACAGAGTTGGGAGGGACCTTGTAGGTCATCTAGTCCAACCTCCACCCACTGAAGCAGGAGACCCTACACCACTTCTGACCAATGGCAGTCCAGTCTCTTCTTGAAAGCTTCCGGCGATGAAGCTCCCATAACTTCCGAAGGCAACTTCGGTTCCATGGGTTGATTGTTCTCCCTGTCAGAAAATTTCTCCTTCTTTGCAGATTGAATCTCTCCTTGGTTAGTTTCCATCCGTTATTCTGTAGGAAGTTAGCACCCACACCCTCTCCTAGAAAAATGTGATATTTTAGAAAATATTAAAAGGGCAGAATATTTCCCCCTAAAAGGGAGGCAGTAACTCATCCCCCCTACCTTTGTCAATCGGCCATTAAGGCCTGAGCCAGTCTACTCTACATTACAAAGATCTACTTCCTTCGGGCAGAGCCATAATAGGAATTGCCCAAAGCCTTTTCATTACAAAATCACCCAGCAAGACTCAACCAAGCCTGGGACTCAGGGCAGCCTACAGAGTTGCCCCTGCATGGCCCTATGGGAGTCTGACAACCAATCAGAACGCAAGCTCAAATTCAAAGCCCAAGAGAGGGTATACATCTCTCTCACTTTCTCACCCTTGTGCTTTTTCCTCCTGGACTTCAAACCAGGTGGTCCTGCTGTCCATCATTAAACCATCTCTCCAAAAAGCCACCATGTTTTCCGGTGTCTTTCTCCCCACTTGCAACTGGACCGAGATGCACATGTCTTCCAACAGGACAAAACACTCACTTAACAAATGACACACTTAGCAACGGGAACAATGGAAAGGCTCAATTGTGGTCTTAAACCAAGCACTGTAAATGAGGCCTCCGCTAGGAACATAGGTTTTAGCTTCGGACCTGAACAGGTGAGCGCAGGTGAACTCTGCCTCTGATTATCATGTGGACAGCCAAGTCCTGGATTTATTATTTGAGAAAGCAGGGGGGAGAAAAACAATCTTAATAAGCAGCAGATTGGCTCGGTTTGATGGCTGCCGGATCTGACTTTGACACACACCAGGAAGCGGCAAAAAAAAAAAAAAAAAACCACCATGTGAGCCTTCTAATCTTTTCTGCAGGAAAAATCAACTTTCCACTGGCGGCAGAAAGGGGGAAAAAACCATTCCGACCCCATTCTTCCCTGCTCCCCAAATTAAAATCTACACTAGAATCACTCCAACCTTTGTGTGTTTGTGTGTCTGTGTGTGTGTGTAAGGGGGGGTATTTCAGATTGGCTGGAGGTGGGAGATCATTACAGAGGAATCCAACCAGGATTTAAGGAGAAATATCCTGACCATGGGAACAATTACTTGGTAGGATGAGCTTACGTCTGGAAATCGGGAGTGGCCCATCACTGGAGGATTTTAAGAAGAGATGGGACAGCCATTTGTCCAGAATGGTGTAGGATCTCCTGCTTGAGCAGGGAGCTGGACTAGAAGACCTCCAAGGTCCCTTCAAGCTCTATTCTGATGATGAGATTTGACAACCATTGCCTGGAATGGCATAGGGCAGGGGTGTCCAAACTTGGCAACTTTAAGACTTGTGACTTCAACTCCCAGAATTCCGAGAGTTGAAGTCCACAAGTCTTAAAGTTGCCAAGTTTGGACACCCCTGGCATAGGGGCTCCTGCTTGAGCAAGGAGCTGGACTAGAAGACCTCCAAGGTCCCTTCGAGCTCTATTCTGATGATGAGATTGGACAGCCATTGCCTGGAATGGTATGAGATAGTGATGGCCAACTTTTTTGTCCTCGCGTGCTGAAATCGTGTGCATGCCCACACCCATAATGCAATGCACCCCACCCCACCCCTGGGCATGTGCGTATGACACCCTCCCTCCTGCCCCGTTTTAGGCCTAGCAGGCTTCCTTGAAGTCTCCTGGGACCAAAAACGGACCGCAGGGGAGGAGGGGGCACCACACACACACCCACGGCCCATTTTGGGGCCTAGCAGGCCTTCCTGAAACCTCCGAAAACCAAAAATGAGGCACGGGGGTTTAGGATTAGCCGCACGCCCCCTGTGCATGTGTGCATGACTCTGCCCCCACGCATGCCTGCGCATCTCCAGCATGTACGGCAGAGACCTGAGAATTAGTTGGCCGGCAGGAGGATCGCGTGCATTTGTGTGGAGCTGAGCTGGACGATGGCTGACATGCCCGTAGAAAGGGCACAGGTTCTCCATCACGGGTATAGGATCTCTTCCTTGAGCAGGGAGCTGGACTAGAAGACCTCCAAGGTCCTTTTGAGCTCTATTCTGATGATGGAATTGGACAACCGTTGTCTGGAATGGTGTAGGGTGTCCTGCTGGTATTCTATTGTGGGCTACTTATCCTTTTCAATTAGACAAAATGCCCGTTGAGTCCAGTACGTGTCAAAGAGACTGCAGCCATTGGGGAGCGGATGTTTCTAATGAAACATTCACTTCACATGAAAACGGTCCTCTAATTTTCCTCTCTTTTCTTCTTTCTTTTTCTTCTTCTTCTTCTTTTTTTAATGCTAATGCTTTAGCGAAAAAAAACTTTGTTTTGACATTTCTTGCTGGGGGAATACTATTCTTCATGTTGGCATTAATGACTCTTTTTTTTTCTTCCTGGTGAAACATTTCAGTTTTGATATATTTATATTAAATAGACATTCCTTGAGTTTAGCTGGGCTCATTAGTAAGGTAACCTGCCTATATTACCTGGATGTGGAGGGGGGGGGAGAATGATGATGTAATTAGAGAATTTAATACCAAGGAGTTACAATGGAATTTTGCAAAAGGAACATAGTATTTTTTTTTTTTTACATTTCCAAGCAAGTCTCTGTCTCTCTTAGAGTTGTCATCTACTAATTGATTTGTCATTTCTCATTCCATTAATTTACAGGAAGCCTGGGGTGGTTTTATTCTCCCTTCCTCTCAAATTCTTTTCCTCTTTGCTTTTTTTTTTTTTGCAAGGCAAATGTTTGTAGTATCCTATGAGTACCTGCTCATAAATAAACCACTTAAAATGGAATAACAGAGTTGGAAGGGACCTTGGAGGTCTTCTAGACCAACCCCCTGCTCCAGCAAGAGACCCTTATATCCTTTGAGACAAAACGGTTGTCTTCTTAAAAACCTCCAGTTTTGGGACAGCCATAAGTTCTGGAGGCAAGTTGTTTGACTGGTTGATTGTTCTAATTGTCAGGAAATGTCTCCTCAATTCTAGGTTGTTTCCCTTGTTGATTAGTTTCCACCTGTTGCTTGTCCTCCTGTCTTCAGGTGCTTTGGAGAATAGCTTGACCCCAGTGGTGAAATTCAATTTTTTTTACTGCCAGTTCTGTGGTTGTGGCTTAGTGGGCATGGCTTGGTGGACATGGCAGGAAGGATACTGCAAAATCCCCATTCTCACCCCACTCTGGGACCAGCCAGAGGTGGCATTTGCCAGTTCTCCGAACTACTCAAAATTTTCACTACCGGTTCTCCAGAACCTGTCAGAACCTGCTGGATTTCACCCCTGTTTGACCCCTTCTTCTTTATGACAGACCCTCAACTATTGGAAGCCTGCTATCATGTCTCTCCTAGTCCTTCTTTTCATTGAACTAGACATGCCCAGTTCCTGCAACCGTTCATCGTATGTTTTAGCCTCCGGTCCCCTAATCCTCTTGGTTGCTCTTCTCTGCACTCTTTCCAGAGTCTCCACATCTTTTTTTCTGTTCCATTCCTCTAGCTATAACCATGTTAAGGAGACTGATCTCTGCACGGAGATACATGTTTTTTTCCCTCTCAAAGGGGACAGAAATTCCTCCGTGCCTATCTCTTTGCGCACAAGCCCTTACGGTATTTTCCTCTCCAGCACCTAAACAGAACCATCAATTATTACAGAATAACTGCAACTCCTGGCACATTAAGGGGCTTGATTGCCAAATGGGTGTGCAATTTGGAGACTTCCTTCACAGTCTGCAAAAAGAATAACACACACACACACACACACACACACACACACACACATACATATATAAATGGGTAAAAGTGGGTAAAATGAGGAGCCAGATTGTTGGGGGGGGGGAGGAAGAGGCTGACTCTGTAAACCGCTTAGAGAGGGCTGTCAAGCACTGTTTTAAAGCGGTATATAAGTGTAAGTGCTATTGCACTTTGATTGACAGAAGTCTCCAAGGGATGGAACCTCAGAGTCGGTCTTGATTGCAGATGGCTTTAGAGCAACACGCCACCCAGACAAGTCTGTCTTTTTCACTTTATTAGAGTTTATTACCAGAACTGCTTATTATATTGCCCATTATGTTAATGAATTAGAACAACAGAGTTAAAATGTTTGTCATAGTATAAAGCTCATTAGTCTGGGGGGGGGGGGGGAACGACGACTCAGAATACACCATACTAGGTTTAAGGGCCTTCTATTCAAGAATATTCCCAATTAGGATTTATGTAAACGTGCAATTAGCCGGAGTCCATGAAGACGGGGGTGAAAATGGGCTGGGGAAATATAAATGGGACCCTCTTGGCTTTAAGTCAAACAGAATCCTTGCAGGAAATCACTCTCGCTTCTGGCAGGGAAGGAAGTATCAAGGAACCGCTTCATTCAGTGTTTTTTCCTAGAAAAGGAGAAATTCTGCAGGAAATCCATCCATCCTTTCTTCCTTTCGTTCCCCCCTCCCTGCCTTCCCTCCTTCCCTCCCTTCCTCCCTTCTCTCCTTTCCTCCCTTCCTTCCTTCTCTCCTTCCCTCCCTCCCTCCCTTCCCTCTTCCCTTCCCTCCCTCCATTCCTTCCCTCCCTCCCTTTCTCTCTGCTTTCCTTCCCTCCCTCCCTTCCTCCCTTCTCTCCTTCCCTCCCTCCCTCTCTTCCCTCCTCCCTTCCCTCCTTCCCTCCCTCCCTTTCTCTCTGCCTTCCTTCCTCCCTCCCTTCCTCCCTTCTCTCCTTCCCTCCCTTCCCTCCTCCCTTCCCTCCTTCCCTCCCTCCCTCCCTTCCCTCCTCCCTTCCCTCCCTCCCTCCCCTCCTTCCTTCCTCCCTTCTCTCCTTCCCTCCCTCCCTCCCTCCCTCGCCAGGCCCCCGCACAGCCTGTTTTTGGCCAACAGAGTGCTGCAGGAGGTCGGTGAGGGTTAGGCAGGCCATGCTGGAGCTTTACGTAGGGTGGTACTCAGCTGGTTCTGAAGAACCAGTAGTGGTAGCTGCGGGAGGCTCCACCCACCTGCCCCAGTGTAATGTGTGAGTACTGTGCATGCACAGAAGGCAGTGTGCATGGACAGACAAGGCACATGTGAGTGTGCTCACATTTGTGAACTGGTAGGGAAGGTAAGTGAATCGCACCTCTGGGCTTCTGCCCTGTTTTGGCCAGTAGGGTGCTCCAGGAGGCAACTTTCCCATCTCCCCCACTCACTCCCAAACCACCACCCCATCCCGCAAAGGAGAATCACAATGCTGATTCGGCCCTCGAAGAAATCCAGTTTGACACCCCTGGTATAGGGTTTCCTGCTCGAGCAGAGGGTTGGACTAGCAGACCTCTAAGGCCCTTTTCTACTCTGTTATTCTATATTCTGTTTTTCACTGATTGAGAGGAATCTCAACATTTGAGGTGAACCAAGTCAGGAGACAGATTCTACAAGGAATACTGGAATTATCCTTCCTTGATTTTCAGAATCTTGGTAGCATTTTGTCTCTGTTTTATACCAAAGGCAGGTGAGGTGGCCCCAGATTGAGTTTCTTTCTAATGTTCTGGAGAAGGTCATCTCCAGATACCACTATTATCAGAAAGATACAGCAAGAACTATATCCTTTACTAGCTGGATACCCGTGCCTCGTGATGAAACTATGTGATCGGGCCAGGCAGGAGAAATCCAATTCACTCCAGTTCAATCCATTGCTCAGTGGTGGTTGGTGATTGAAACACCTAAGGGAATATCGCTCCTGCCTCTTTGAGTTTGGAAGCATTTCCATAGGTGGAAGGCGTAGACATTTTGGTGAGCTAGCAATGTTTAGTACTGTAAAGAGCCCCAGACCGCTCCTGAGCGACAGAGTGGAATGTCTGCCAGTTTGAACTAAGGTAACGGAATATGAAGCAAATGGTAGTTGGAACAAAGTTCTTTGCAGGTGGGGAGGGGGAGTAGAATGTCTCACTCCTTAGCATCAGAGTGTATTAATATAAGGCAACTGGCAGTTGGAACAGAGTTCTTTGCAGGTGGGGAGGGGGAGTAGAACTCCTTATGTATGTTAATTACTTTATATAAAATATTAATGATCTTATGGCCATTTTGAAAAAATCCTTTCTTAGCGAGCACCTAGAAACCAAGAGGAACATACGTGCCAAATTTCAAGTTTGTAGGCTTTATGGTTGTGGAGGTTTTGTGATGGGTGAGTGGTACTTGGCTTTTATATATACACATATATATAAATGAATAGCATATCTGGTGTCAACCAAAGTGTTTGGTGTTAAATACATTTGGACAGTACAGTATTAAAGAGGACAAACTCAATTAGGATTGAACTAACAGCAGCTCTTAGATAGACAGTTCTTGTTTCCAAAACCATAACAGCTATGTAAGCTTGAATGCCAGTTTCTTAGTGAACATCTTGTTGTTCGGTTGCTAAGTTGCATCCAACTCTCCATAAGGACCACAGCATGCCAGGTCCCCCTATCCTCCACTGTCTCCCAGAGTTTGCCCAAAATCATGTCCATTGGGTTGATGACCCCCATCTAACCATCTCCTCTTCTCCTGTCCCCTTCTTTTGCCTTCCATCTTTCCCAATACCAAGGTCTTCTCCCAGGAGTCCTCTCTTCTCATTAGTGTCAGTGTGTGAGAGTTCATGACTTGGAAGACATGGTCAGCTAACGAATAGGCATAGCAACGAAGTCAGCCAATGAGGGGCTGTTTGGAAACTGAAACAGTATTTGCTGTGTGAATAATAAGGAGATAGCTAAGCTACACCCAGGAGGAGCCTGGGTGTGGCTTAGCTTTATAGCTCTGAGTCTGTACTGAGCTCTAAACTAGTCTGCTGCTCTGAACTGAAACGGAAACTGTTCTCTCCTTTGCTTGTGTTTGGAAAACCTGCTTATGATATTGTATATTTACTTCATGTGGTATATTATATATAAAGAGAAGTTAATGAATCCTGCTGGCTGAGTTACCTGGGTGTGCTTTCTGGATGTGATTGCTGCTGCAAACTCTGACAATTAGCTGGCCAAATTATTTGAGCTTCAACTCAGCATTGAGTTCCTTTAGGGTTGACTGATGTGATTGTCTTTGAAGCTTCAGCTTCTGGATCTGTCCTTCCAAAGGAATAGTCATGGTTGATTTCCTGGTGACCTTCCTAGGAGTTCACTATTTTCCTCCAAGTTCCTAGAAGGACCTGGTTGTCCATTGTGTAATACAGTGGGATGATCCATCCAAGTTGTTTAGAAATTCTCCTGCCCTCATGAGTTAGTCAGGTAACGCCGCCAAAGATTCTCAGGAGGTCAGAAGAAGTCATTGCCTAGGGAGACACTTCTGTGATATGTGGAAGGGATGAATGTTCTTATCATTATCAGCCCAGAAAGGTGCAAGGTCTTATCTGTAGATCACAGAAAAAAGAAGTTCTTTCCATGCACTAATTAATTAATCAGCTGGAAAGAGGGGACTGCGAAAAAGGTGAATGCAATGACACTGCTAACAACAGGAGCCCTATTTATCAGTCATAATTAGCTTCCTCCCACCTCCCTCCAGAAGTGCTGCAGCTGTATCCGAATGATGGAGCGATGAGGATGGGCCGACCCCTCTGGTCCTTCAGGAGACACTCCCCTCCCTGCCAGCCTGAAGGTGACTAAAGCTGCTCTCTTGAGGACAATCGGGCTGAGTTAGTTCTCCTTCAAGGAAAACTTCTTGCAACCTGTTACTCCGGCTGGAGTGGATCCACTTGTGACACGAAGGAGTGAAGGGAGATGACATGGGTGAATGTAGACCATAGAATCATAGGGCTGGAAGAGACCTTGGAGGTCTTCTAGTCCAAGGGGTCCCCAACCTGTGGGCCACCAGTGCAGGGGGGGCAAACTCAAGGACCGTGGGCCGGATCAGGTCTGCGATGGGGTCAAATCTGACCCACTGGGCCATCCTGGAAAATGTAAGGCAGGGGTCCTCAAACCAATTCCTCGGTCCCTCAAACTGTTGGGGAGGGGGGCGCACTGGTTGGGTGGGCGTGGCTGGCTCATGTGACTGGGTGGGTGTGGCTAGGTCATGTGACTGGGTGGGCATGGGCAATTTAACAGCCCATTAAACAATGCACACAAATTAAAGGTTAATTTGTTTTGCTCCTGGGGGTGTTTTCTTTGCTTTTCTTTGCATGTGGCTCTTTTGGCTGCCTTTTCTTTTTCCTAGGTCGTTTTTTCAGTTGTTTAGGAGTCTAGTGGTCCCACTTCAGGAAACTCAGCTTGGCAGCAATTTTTCTCAGCCCCAAGAAGCTTACAATTGACAAATCTCTCTTTGCCTCTCTCTCTCTCCCACTCTCCCTGTCTCTCTCTCTGTGTCTCTCTTTCTCTTTCTCTGTCTCTTGCCCTCCCTCTGTCTTTCTCTCTCTCTTTCTCTGTCTCTCTTTCTCTCCCTCTCTCCCTCCCTCCCTCTCTTTCTGTTTCTCTTTCTTTTTCTGTCTCTCACCCTCTCTCTCTCTCTGTGTGTGTGTGTTTCTTTGTCTCTCTCTGTCTCTCTCTCCCTCTTTCTCTTTCTCTCTTTCCCTCCCTCTCTCTCTGTTTCTCTTTCTTTTTCTGTCTCTCACCCTCTCTCTCTGTCTCTCTCTCTCTGTTTCTTTGTCTCTCTGTGTTTCTTTCTCTCTCTGTGTCTTTGTCTGTCTCTCTGTCTCTGTCTCTGTCTCTGTCTCTCTCTCTTTCTATCTCTCTTTTTCTATTTATCCTCTGGAGGTGAGTGAAGTGAAAAATGGGCCAGTTTTTTTTTTCCTGGGATGTCTGTGCACCCTTTGTTCACCTTTCCCATCTCCAGAAGCATTCTGCAGGCAAAAAATGGGTGGATATGGTCCAGTCTTTGAACAAAATGGGCTGTTTTTTCCCGTTTGGCCTCCTGAGGCCGAAGGGTGGGCAGGACAATACAGGTGGGTCAGTCTTGTCCTTTGCGGGCTGGATTAATGGCTTTGGTGGGCCGCATGTGGCCCCCAGGCCATAGTTTGAGGACCCATGTTGTAAGGGGATCCGCCCAAACTACTCAATGCAAAGAGAGGAAACATGCCAGCAGTGTGGGGAGTGGCGCCAAGCTGGCCACACACACCCAGCCCTCCCCGCCCCAAGGTCAACCACAGCCCTGGTGAAGCTTCTTCAGATGAGAAGCGACACAGAGCTGAAGAAGCTTCTCTCATGAGAAGCGAAATGTCTTCAAAGAAAAACCAAGGAAGTCCAGTTGCCTCTTGAAAAAGCACCTTTGGGACAACCATGACCTGGTTGATGGAGAATCTCCAGGTTTTCAAGAAGTTGATTGGACAACCAATTATCTGAAATGGTATAAGGTTTCCTGCTTGAGCAGGGGGTTGGACTAGAAGACCTCCAAGCTCCCTTTCCACTCCATCATTCTGTTATGATGGCCTAATGAACCCATTTAGTGACAAACTAAAATGTTCAAAGCTAAATTAAAGATTCCCTCAAGTTGCACTCAACTGGTGACTTCACCAACAAGTCAGCTGAGACCACATTTGGAATACTGCCCCCAATTCTGGTGCACCCACAACTTCCTGGAATAAAATTATCCCACTGGTTAATTATTCTCACTGCCAGGAAATTTCTCCTTAGTTCTAGGTTACTTCTCTCCTGAATTGGTTTCCATCCATTGCTTCCTGTCCTGCTTTCAGAGGGAGAATAGCTTGACTCCTTCTTCTTTGTGGCAGCCCAAAGAGATGCATTAGGCATCTTTTGGATATCAGAAATGTTCCAAGCCTTTTGCTGGTCTTTCGGCCATCCGAGGAGAATCCTTCTTCTGGGCATCCAACTTCCTTGTTGTTAACAAACAAGAGGCCTATTCGGCTTGCTGTGAGCGAAGATTTACATCCCACGAGACCCAATGATGAGAGATCTTTAATTACATCTAACCATGCGCGGGCAAAATTCTGCTTGCTCGTTATGATCTCCCTCCGGGCACAGACAAAACAGAGAACGTTTTCTCCGGTGGGATTTCAGAGCAAGGTATAGTTTTGGGGCTCCATGGAATCGAGATGGCAATGGTTGAAGGAACTTTGGAGATCATCTAGGTCAGCAGATCAGAAGATGAGGATATAGGTTTGGAAGGGAGGGGTTTTTTGGGGGAAAAGTTTTTTTTTTAATTTGTTGTTCTCTATATACAATTATAGCTATACATTCACAGTTATTATTCTTTTTTTACAGTTGTCGTTCTTATACATTTGTCATTCCATTTACAGGTTTGTAACAGACTGCTTTGTTTACCATCCCTCACCTGTTTTGACACCACTTTCTTTTCCCTTTATTTTCTCCCTCCCTCCCTTCTCTACTTTCTTCCTTCCTCTCTCCTTCCCCTTCCTTCTTCCCTTACCTCTCCCCCATCCGCGCTTCCTCTTCCCCTTCCTACCCTCTCTCCTTCTTTCCTTCTCCCTTCCATCTTCCTCACCTCTACCTTCTTTCCCTCCTCTTCCTCTCCTCTCCTCTTCCTTCCTTTTTCTATTGTTGTAGGTGTCTCTTCCAGCTCTTAATTTTTATTTTCTTGGGGTGGTATTTCCACAGACCCAAAATAGTTGAATATCATTTCTTGTTCCCTTTCCTTCTCAAATCTCTCCTGGTTATGTTTTTTTCCCCTTTGTATCCTACTTTTGAATATATACTTATATATTATTATTTTCTTCCCTATTTTTTCCCCTCTTCTCCCCCTTTTCTACTTAATGACATCTCGTCTGGGTTCCATATCTTCCCCTTACTTTCTTTTCCGTATGGCTTTCTCTAACCATTCATAAAATCTTCCCCATGTCTTGAAGTACACCGATTCCTCTCTGTCCTTTATTTTCAAAGTCAGTCTGTTCAGCTTTGGAAGGGAGTTTAGGGGTCTTCTAGTTGAAGCCCCCCGCCCCTTGCTCAAGCAGGAGACTCCATAGCAGTGATGGGGAATCTTTTTGGCACAAAGGACAGCTGATCCTCGCACGTGTATGCACGCCAAAACCCCTGAAGACAAGCAGGAAAGGCCATGTGTGTTGGGCAACATGGCTTCGTGTGCCACTTTGGGCATGTGTCCCATAGGTTTGCCATCCCGGCTCTCTACAAATGCCTACCCAATCTCTTCCAGTGATGGAACACCCAAAACCTTTGGAGAGGAGCTGCTCAAGTGATGAATTGTTCTCACTGCCAGGAAATTTCTCCTTAATTCCAGGTTGAATTTCTCCTTGGTAGGTTTCCATCCGTTGCTTCTTGTGCTGTCTTCAGTTGCTTTGGAGACTAACTTGACCCTCCCCTCTTCTTTGTGATAACCCCTCAGATATCAGCAGGTAGCTATCGTGTCACTCCTAGACCTTCTCTTTGTTAGAGTAGTAGACGCTTCCAGTTCTTTTTGGAAGATTCCAAGCAGATTCAAGACATTATAATGTTGAACCAACTTTGGCTCATTTAGGAAGCTAAGCAGGGTCAAGGCTGGTTGGGATTTGGATGGGAAACTACTTGACAGCTTCCAGATTACAGGTTAGACAGAGGAATCCGAAACACAGACTGGCAGAAGGAATAACGAAGTAATTTGGTAAAACGCTGCCAAAAAAAAAATGATTTGCACGATCTCGACTTGAAGCCTTGATATTGTATTACAAGTAGACGTGCAGTGAAGCATATAATATATTGCTGGGATTTGCACAATATTCTTTTCAAGAGATGCTTTTATGGCTTCTAATCTTGAACAAACAGGAGGGAAAAGACCAACATTCCTGCTTCTTCTCAGATCAGACAATAATTTCATCTCTTGCAGGATTTCTAGCCAGACATCTGCGTTCGTCCGAGAGGAAAACATTTCAAACCTTGGTTTGTTCATTTGGGGCAAACCCAGGGAAGAATTTGTTTTAAAGCCCATGGGAAAGGTGCAGGGTGAGGCCAGCAAGGATTTCCTAGCCATCTAGAAAAAATTCTCATGTCCAGTTTTGGTGGAAACAACCTGAAGTTTCATAAGATGGAGTTGAAACCTGCTTGTTCTAAATCTTACCAGTGACTCCATTCTTAAATATGAAAGAATGGGAGGGAAAGGGAGGAGAAGGGAAATTTGTTACGTGAGCTTTGCCCCATTTTATGACTTTTCATGCCACTGTTGTTAAGTGAATCGCCACTGTTGTTAAATTAGTCACACAGTTGTTAAGTGAATCTGGCTTCCCCATTGATTGGTCAGAAGGTTCGTTCCTTCCCTCCTTCGTTCCTTCCTCTCTTTCTTTTGTAACTTTTTTTCTTCCTTCTTTTCTTCCTTCTTTCTTTCTTTCCTTCCTTCTTTCTTAACTTTCCTTCCTTTCTTAACTTTCTTTTTCCCTTTCTTCTTTTCGTTCTTCTTTCTCTTCCTCCTTCTTCCTTCCCTCCTCCTTCCCTCTCTTTCTTTCTTTCTTTCTTTCTTTCTTAACCTTCTTTCTTTTTTCTTTTTCTTCCTTCCTTCCTTCTTTCCTTCTTTCTTTCTTAACTTTCCTTCCTTTCTTTCTGTCTTAACTTTTTTCCCTTTCTTCTTTTCATTATTCTTCCTTCCTCCATCCCTCCCTCTCTTCCTTCCTTCCTTAATTTTCTTCTTTTCTTCCTTTCTTCCTTTTTTCTTTCTTTCTTTCTACTTTCCTTCCTTCATTTCTTTCTTAACTTTCTATTTTTTCCTTTCTTCTTTCTTTCTTCATTTCTTTATTTCTTTCTCTCTTTTTTTTCTTTCCAAAAAAAGTGACTCTGGTTAACTTACCATTAAAATCATAAATGTGGGAAATATTTATATGCACAGTGATTAGATATCACGCTCCACCTTTGGTGGAGAGCTCAGATATCATCCAACCATCCAACCATCCAACCATACATTCATTCATTCATTCATTCATTCATTCATTCATTCATTCATTCATTCATTCATTCATTCATTCGAATGTATTGGCTGCCCAACTCTAGTGGACTCCAATGAATCATTCACCTGCCATCATTCTTCCTTCCGTCCTTTCGTAGTATAACTTCATCCCATCCTGACTGCACAAAGAGGCATTTTGGAGGCCGAGCACCCCTACTCAGAGAGGACAACCGTTTCGCCCACCCTTTGCCCCCCCCCGCCCCGACTTTATCTTGCCTCCTGCCACCGTCTCCGCAGCCCTTAGCGCGTTTCCCTTTCTTCCAGCAGCAAATGGTAAAGGTCACTTCTGGGCAGCCCTAATTTGCAGCATCAAAGTTACCCATTACCAAAGCGATTAACTTTAAAAGAGATGGCAGTAAACGGCTGCCGTACAGAAGGCATCAAGCATCATTAAAATGTAAATGGAAGCCAAGTTTAATGTGAGAAAGGGGAAGGTTGGTGGGAACACTTTGGCGTTCTCGTTGCATCCCTCCGCTCTCTGCTCCGCGCCGGGTGCCGAGCGAGTAGCGCTTTCCTGACAATTGCCATAATGATGACAAAAGATAATATGGAGAGACATTAGCGAGTTGCGGATTCTTTGTAGCAGTGGAACTGCAGTTGCGCGCATGCTGAGATGTTGCTGTTGGTTGAAAGAAACTTCCGTGCACCGGAGGTTACATTCACACAAGGCACTTGATGTGGTTCCTGAACCGGCCACTGTCAGGGATTGCGCAACTCAGCATATTAAGGCTAATTATTTAGCAAAGTTGGCTGGGTATATAGTCTATATGCTAACCAGAGGGTTTTTTTTAAAATAATAATAATAATAAAGCACCTAGCCAAAGTTGACAGTATCCAAGGGCACTATCTAACAAAATAAAATTCAATGGTGAAAAGAGTAAGGTTCTACATTTAGGCAAGAAAAACAAAATACACAGGTACAGTATAGGTGGTACCTTGTTCAACCGTAGTAACTGTGAGAGGGATCTTGGAGTCCTAGTGGACAACCATTTAAATAGGAGCCAGCCGTGTGCAGCAGCTGCCAAAAAAGCCAACACAGTTCTAGGCTGCATCAACAGAGGGATAGAATCAAGATCACGTGAAGGGTTAATACCACTTTACAAGGCCTTGGTAAGGCCACACTTGGAATCCTGCATTCAGTTTTGGTCACCACGATGTAAAAAAGATGTGGAGACTCTAGAAAGAGTGCAGAGAAGAGCAACAAAGATGATTAGGGTACTGGAGGCTAAAACATATTAAAAACAGTTGCCTAGTTTAATGAAAAGAAGGATGATAGCAGTCTTCCAATATCTCAGGGGTTGCCCCAAAGAAGAGGGAGTTAAGCTATTCTCCAAAGCACCTGAAGGCAGGACAAGAAGCAATGGGTGGAAATTAATCAAGAGAAGCAACCTAGAATTAAGAAGGAATTTCCTGACAGTTAGAACAATTAACCAGTGGAACAGTTTTTCCTTCAGAAGTTGTGGATGTTCCATCACTGGAGTGTTTTTCTGGTAAAGACAGTCTATCAGGGGAACCTGGTTTACCAAAAATGGGACAGTGCAAACCGCTTCCGCTTGGGCATTTTGAAGAAGAGGCTAGTCATCCTCTTGTCTGCAATAGTATAAGGTCTGCTGCTTGAGCACGGGGTTGGACAAGAAGACCTCCAAGGTCTGTTATTCTGTTCAGTTTAGCATCTTATTAGAACTCTACCTGTCTCAACTATTGTTGTAGGAACATAGGCTGCTGTTTACTGTTAGATTGTTAGATAGATGATAGATAGATATGATTGGATGGATGGATGGATGGATGGATGGATGGATGGATGGATGGATGGATAGATAGATAGATAATGTAAATAGATAGATAAAGAGAGAGAGAGAGAGAGAGAGAGAGAGAGAGAGAGAGAGAGAGAGAGATATGATTAGATGGATAGATAGATTGGTAGATATGATTAGATAGATAATAGATAGATAGATAGATAGATAGATAGATAGATAGATAGATAGATAGATTGATATGATTAGATAGATAGATAGATAGATAGATAGATAGATAGATAGATAGATAGAAAGATAGATAGATAGAATTAGATAGATAGATAGACAGACAGACAGACAGACAGACAGACAGACAGACAGACAGACAGACAGATAGAATTAGATAGAATTAGATAGATCGATACATAGATCGATAGATAGAAAGATAGATAGATAGAATTTGATAGATAGACAGACAGACAGACAGACAGACAGACAGACAGACAGATAGATAGAATTAGATAGAATTAGATAGATCGATACATAGATAGATAGATAGATAGATAGATAGATAGATAGATAGATAGATAGATAGATAGATAGATAGATAGATAATGTAAATAGATAGATAGATAGATAGATAGATAGATAGATAGATAGATAGATAGATAGATAGATAGATAGAGAGAGAGAGAGAGAGAGAGAGATGATTAGATGGGTAGATATGATTAGATAGATAGATAGATAGATAGATAGATAGATAGATAGATAGATAGATAGATAGATAGATAGATATGATTAGATAGATAGATAGAATTAGATAGACAGATAGATAGATAGATAGATAGATAGATAGATAGATAGATAGATAGATAGAATTAGATAGATAGACAGACAGACAGACAGATAGATAGATAGATAGATAGATAGATAGATAGAATTAGATAGATAGACAGACAGACAGACAGATAGATAGATAGAATTAGATAGAATTAGATAGATAGATAGATAGATAGATAGATAGATAGATAGATAGATAGATAGATAGATAGATAGACAGACAGACAGACAGACAGACAGACAGACAGACAGACAGACAGACAGACAGACAGACAGACAGACAGACAGACAGACAGACAGACAGACACCCACAGTGGTGCAATGGTTAGAGTGTAGGACTGCAGGCTACTTCTGCTGACTGCCGGCTGGCTGCAGTTCAGCCGTTCAAATCTCACCAGGCTCAAGGTTGACTCAGCCTTCCGTCCCTCCGAGGTGGGTAAAATGAGGACCCAGATTATGGGGGTAATAGGATGACTCTGTAAACCACTTAGAGAGTCCCGTAAAGCACTGCAAACAAGTGTGCCACTCGGAACTTCGTACATTTTAAGAAGATACTTGGTTGATTCCTAGGACATTGGCAGCAACCCACATCCACCATCAGCGCCAGATATTTGTGATACATTTTAAATGTTCAGTTGACTGAGTTTCATGTTTAATGAATAAAGTATAATATTAACAATAGCAATAACAACAACAATAATAACAAAAACAACAAGATTCTTTCCTTCTACATAATGGTATTCTTCCAACTTCAATTTTCTACCTTTGTTATCTAACCATTGGCAAAGCAAAGCCCAAGTTAAAAAATATTCTGAATCTTCCTTTTGCCTCCCTTGATCTTTAATGTTAACCTTGACCTTAAGTTTTGAGGTCGCTTGAGTGGCTTGATGGATCTGAAGTCTTGCTTCTTTCTGGGGTCAAACCTATAAATTGGGGAGATCAATAAGGTTGTGTCACGATTGTGATTGTTTGCCAGAGCCTGGCTTTGTGGTGCCACTGACTCTCCATTAATTTCCAGTCAAGAAAAGGGGTTATTTATAGCTCTCCCAAAATGAAGAATTACCCTTGATTTAGTCATGCCTTTGGAAGGCATGGATTGATTAGCATTGTTACCTCCTAATGCCATTCATTTGTGCTCAAAGGTTGCTAAGCTACTTTTTTTTTTAAAGCAATTTTACTTTTAGCGGTTTTAAGTTGTTTTGTTGAGCGATGGGCAGCTTGGAAGGCTGGGACAACTAACAGCAGGAGTAGTGTGTGTGTGGGGAGGGGTTGTGTGTGAGTTTGTGTGTTTGCACAATGATGATGATGAGGGTGGTGTTATACATTCACTTGTGTCCAACTCTTGAGAGTTCTGTGCGTCTCTCCAGATCTTCTGATCTTGCGCTATTTTTTTACAAAGATGTTGAGACTTTGAATTTTTTTTGCAGAGAACAGATTAACAGAGTTGGAAGGGACCTTAGAGGTCATCTAGTCCAACCCCTTGCTCAAGCAGGAGACCCTACACCCTTTCTGACAAATGGCGGTCCAATCTCTTCTTGAAAGTCTCAACTCATGAAGCTCCCAAAACATCTGAGGGCAACTTCTGTTCTATGGGTTGATTGTTCTCACTGTCAGAAAGTTCCTCCTTATTTCCAGGTTGAATCTCTCCTTGGTCAGTTTCCATCCATTGTTCCTTGTCTGGCCTTCAAGGGCTTTGGAAAATAGGTTGACCCCCTCTCCTCTCTGTAGCTGCCCCTCAAATATTGGAAGACTGCTATCTTGTCTTCCCCTGGTCCTTCTCTTCACTAGACTAGCCATGGCCAGATACAGATGGACAGAATTGGAAGGGACCTTGTAGGTCATCCCACCCCGCCCAAGCAGGAGATCTTACACCATTTCTGACAGATGTCAGTCCAGTCTCCAGCGCTGAAGCTACACAACTTCTGTTCTGACCGATGGCAGTCCAGTCTCTTCTTGAAAGCCTCCAGGGATGAAGCTCCCACAACCTCTGAAGGCAACTTATGTTCCAATGGTTGATGGTTCTCACTGTCAGAAAATCCCTCCTTATTTCCAGATTGAATCTCTCGTTGATTAGTTTCCATCCATTATTCCTTGTCTGGCCTTCGGGTGTCTTGGAAAATAGCTTGACCCCCTCCTCTCTGGGGCAACCACTGAAATATTGAAAGATTGCTATCATGTCTCCCCTGGTCCTTCTCTTCACTAGACCAGCCAGGCCCAGTTCCTGTAACCATGAAGAGAAACTAAGATGATGAAAGGACTGGAGGTTAAAATATATGGAGAATGGTTGCAGGATTTGGGTTTGGCTATTCTGGAGAAAAGAAGGACCAGGGGGAAATGATAGTTGTATTCCAATATTTGTGGGGTTGTCACAGAGAGGAGGGGGTCTCTGTTTTCCAAGGTACCTGAAGGCTAGACAAGAAGCAACAAATGGAAACTAATCAAGCAACCTGAAACTTGAGGAGAAACTTCCTAACAGTGAGAACAATTAACCAGTGGAACAGCTTGCCACCAGAAGGTGTGAATGCTCCAACACCGGAGGTTTTTAAAGAAAAGACTGGACAGCCACCTGTCTGAAATGGTATAGGGCAGGGGTGTCCAAACTTGGCAACTTTAAGACTTGTGGACTTCAACTCCCAGAATTCTTTGCTGGCTGGGGAATTCTGGGAATTGAAGTCCACAAGTCTTAAAGTTGCCAAGTTTGGACACCCCTGGTATAGGGTCTCCTGCTTGAGCAGGTGACTGGACTAGAAAACCTCCAAGGTCCCTTCCAACTCTATTCTGACACTAGTCCCAGCTGAACCTTTGACTGAATTTGCACGGTGTTCCCCAAGGGAGATTGGTGACGATTGATAACTAAGGGGAAGGGGTGATAAATGTTAACAGGAGCATTTTGGCAGAGTGCTGATTTGGTGCTTGCAAAACGCACACCTGCACAAAATAATGCTGAGCCAGGGAGGGAAAAAAAATGTTTTCACCGCTCCGTCTTTAAGGGAGACACACACACATAGAGAGGCACGGAGGGGATGTAACAAACGTTCTTGAGAAATTTCCATGTTGGTTTGTCTGGGTACAGAAAGGAAGGGGAATCTTCAGAATCAGAATAGAACTGGAAAGGACCTTAATTTAATTTAATTAATTTTAATTTAATTAAACTTATTAGTCGCCCCCTCTCCCCACAGGGACTCGGGGCGACGTACACAAGCAACAGTCAACACAGTGTCATACAGAGGAGGTAAAAAATAAATAAATAAATTACAATACTCAAAAAGATTAAAACCCCAATAACATTAATAGTTTAAAAACTAAAATTAACAATTAAAAATGACCTAGGGGTGGATAAGTTGTCGAGTTATGCCAGGCCGGCTAGCCGAAACAGGTGGGTCTTCAGTTTACTGCGGAAGGAGCGGAGATCGGTTGTTGTTCTGATGTCTGGAGGGAGGTCGTTCCAAAGGGTAGGTGTTAGATCTGGGCAACGAGAGACAGACTGCGGACACGAAGTAACTCAACAGCTCATTTTATTAGTAGTAGTAGTGATCCAGCTTACTCTGGGGTCGGAGGGTTCCCCTTTTATAGGGATGAGGCACGCCCATTGACCAATCAGAGGAATACCTGTTTCCCGCTGTAGGAGCGGACCTGAGGGAAGACTTATCTCGATATATGTTAATATCTAACACCCCTCCCCTCCTAGATGGGACGTTGCGGTAGGTGACATAGTCCTTTAGGTAGGTGGGTGTTTGTCTTGTTCGGGAGGAACGTCGGAGTTCAGGTTGTGTTGAAGTGCTTGCAGGACTGGTTTCCTGTTGGTTTGAAGTAGTTGCAGGATCGGGTGCTTTTTCTGTTTCTGGAGGTCTTGCGTTTTCGATGCTCTTTTCCCTGGTATCTTGTTCGGCTGCGATGACGGGGGTTTGCCCAGCGGCTGTGATGACGGGGGGTTGCTCAGCTGCGTGCGTGATGTCCTGTCCCCCGCTTAGCTCGCCGGTGTCGTCGTTTCCTGGGATGAAGTTTCCCTGCGGTTGTCTTTCTGTGGACAGGAAACTTTCGCCCTCATCCCTTAAGTTGGAGTGTGCTAGGCGACCTCGAAGCTGATCGATGTGCCTTCTCCAATTCCGCCCATCTTCTAGCTCTAACAAATACGATCGAGGGCCCATGATGCCAATGACCCTTGCCGGTATCCACAATGTCCCCCCTGTGTAATTTTGAGCATAAACAGTGTCTCCTTCTCTAAAAGACCTGACCTTACTTGTAGAGTCTGGGGGAGCCGAGGTAGAGTAATTCGGGTGGAGCCTGTCCAGGTGAGACCGTAGGCGGCGACCCATTAGTAGTTCAGCGGGGCTCCTACCCGTCGTTGCGCTCGGGGTAATGTGTTGAATGAGGAGGTAATGGTCAATGCGTGTTTGCCAATCCCCCGGGCCCATCCTGGCGAGGGCCTCTTTCGCGAACCGCACCATTCTTTCTGCCTGACCATTGGACGCTGGATGGAATGGCGCGATGAGGGCGTGTCTGATTCCCAACCCTGCTAAAAATGTCTCAAACTGCATGGCCGTGAATTGGGGCCCGTTGTCCGATACTAAGAGATCTGGTAGACCATGGGTGGCGAAAAGTCGCCGAAGAACCTTTATAACTGCCTCTGCCGTGGTTGATGTCATTAGGACTACATCTAACCATTTGGAATAAGCATCTACAACTATGAGGAAGGTTTGACCCTGGAATGGCCCTGCAAAATCAATATGAATGCGTGACCAGGGTGCCTTGGGTTTCTCCCATTCTGTGGCGGGCGCTTCCGGGGGTGCTGGTCTCGACTCCTGGCATGGGTCGCAAGTGGCCACCCACTCCTCTATTTCTTTGTCCATATTGGGCCACCACACATAACTTCTCGCTAACGCTTTCATTCTCACGATCCCCGGATGACCCATATGTAAAGCATTCAATACATTTTTTCGTAGAGCAAAAGGAATAACAACTCGATCCCCCCACAACAAACATCCCTGTAACACGGAGAGTTCGTCCCGTTTAGACCAAAACATTTTGAATTCCGGGCCCACATTTCCCTTTGGCCACCCCCTCCATACCCAAGTTTGCACTTGCTTTATTAAATTGTCCTTCGAGGAGAACCTTGCAACATCGTAGGAAGAAACCGGTCCCGAATCCAAACAGTCAATGAGCAATACCGGTACTTCTGGAGTGGGGTCTGGCAAAATGTCTGGTAATGGGCAGCGGCTGAGCGCATCTGCGTGTCCTAGAGTGGAGCCCGGTCGATGAATTAACTTGTAAGAGTACGCAGCCAGGAAAACAGTCCACCTGGTCATGCGTGGAGAAAGGGAGACCGGAGTGGGGCGATTTCCCGCCAAAAGTCCTAACAGCGGTTTGTGATCAGTAATGAGTTCAAAATCGCGGCCGTAGAGGTATTCATGGAAACGTTTCACACCTGCAACGGCAGCCAACGCTTCTCTGTCCATTTGGCTGTAGTTCCTTTCGGCCGATGAAAGAGTTCTGGAGTAGAAAGCAATGGGTGCTTCTTTTCCGTCGGGCATCCTGTGGCTGAGGACTGCTCCAACCCCGAAAGGCGATGCGTCGCAGGTCAATACCAGCGGGAGGGTCTGACTGTATTGCACAAGTAGTGAGTCAGTGGTGAGCAGGCGCTTTACCCCGGCGAATGCTGCAGCTTCGGCTCGTCCCCATCTCCATGGTGCGTTCCTCTGGAGTAGACGGTGTAGTGGCTCAGCAACGGTCGCCTTCTGTCTCAGAAAAACGCTGTAGAAATTAAGTAGTCCGAGGAAGGCCTGCAACTCGGTTTGATTTCGTGGTGTGGGGGCGTCCTGGATCGCCTTAATTTTCTTTTCAGTGGGGTGAATTCCCTGACCATCAATTCTATAACCCAGGAATTCTACGCTAGGCACGTTAATTTGGCATTTTTCTTTTTTAAGGCGGAGGCCCTTCTCTCTGATTCTGGCCAAAACAGATCTGACTCTTTTGTTTAGTTGCTCCTCGTTTGCAGCGGACACCAAGATATCGTCAAAATATGGGACGACTCCCGGTATCCCTTGCAACAGTCGTTCCATGACGCTCTGGAACAATCCTGGAGCAATACTTACGCCGAATTGTAGCCGGTTGCATTTAAACGCTCCTCTGTGCGTCACTATAGTCTGGGCCTCCGCTGTGGCGCTATCTACTGGCAGTTGCTGGTAAGCTTGTGCCATATCTAACTTAGCGAAAACCTTTCCTGGCCCCAATGAGTGCAATAGGTGCTGTACTACGGGCACCGGATATGCGCTCTGTTGTAGCGCGACATTAATTGTGCATTTATAGTCTGCGCAGATGCGGACTGATCCGTCTGGCTTAACTGGGGTCACTATAGGTGTCTCCCAACGCGCGTGATCTACCGGCCCGGAATTCAAAATGTTTTGGTCTAAACGGGACGAACTCTCCGTGTTACAGGGATGTTTGTTGTGGGGGGATCGAGTTGTTATTCCTTTTGCTCTATGAAAAAATGTATTGAATGCTTTACATATGGGTCATCCGGGGATCGTGAGAATGAAAGCGTTAGCGAGAAGTTATGTGTGGTGGCCCAATATGGACAAAGAAATAGAGGAGTGGGTGGCCACTTGCGACCCATGCCAGGAGTCGAGACCAGCACCCCCGGAAGCGCCCGCCACAGAATGGGAGAAACCCAAGGCACCCTGGTCACGCATTCATATTGATTTTGCAGGGCCATTCCAGGGTCAAACCTTCCTCATAGTTGTAGATGCTTATTCCAAATGGTTAGATGTAGTCCTAATGACATCAACCACGGCAGAGGCAGTTATAAAGGTTCTTCGGCCTATCTGTCTCTCAATCCCACCTTCGTCGCCAATGTTAGATCTGGGCAACGAGAGACAGACTGCGGACACGAAGTAACTCAACAGCTCATTTTATTAGTAGTAGTAGTGATCCAGCTTACTCTGGGGTCGGAGGGTTCCCCTTTTATAGGGATGAGGCACGCCCATTGACCAATCAGAGGAATACCTGTTTCCCGCTGTAGGAGCGGACCTGAGGGAAGACTTATCTCGATATATGTTAATATCTAACAGTAGGGCCCGCCACAGAGAAGGACCTACTCCTGGGCACCGCCCTCTGACAATCTCTAGAGGACGGCACCCGGAGAAGGCCCTCCGCAGGGATGTATGGGGCAGGACACGATCCCGCAGGTAACTAGGCCCTATGCCATGGAGCGCTTTGAAGATGGTAACTAACACCTTGAAGCGCACCCGGTAGGCCACAGGAAGCCAGTGCAGCTCGCGCAGGAGCGGTGTTATATGGGAGAACCTCGATCTCCCCATAATTACCCGCGCAGCTGCATTCTGGACCAACTGCAGCCTCCGGGTGCACCTCAAGGGGAGCCCCATGTAGAGAGCATTACAGTAGTCCAGGCGAGACGTCACCAGCGCGTGAGTGACTGTGTGCAAGGCCTCCCGGTCCAAAGGGGGTCGCAATTGGCGCACCAGGCGAACCTGGTGGAACGTCCCCCTCGCCACGGCTGCCACATGATCTTCCATAGCCAGGTCTTCTAGTCCAGCCCCCTGTTCAAGCAGGAGATCCTGTACCATTTCAGACAAGTGGCTGCCCAGTCTCTTCTTAAAAACCTCCATTGGTGTAGCATCCACAACTTCAAGTCATTCCACCAGGTTTTGGTCTCCACGATGTAAAAAAGATGTGGAGACTCTAGAAAGAGTGCAGAGAAGAGCAACAAAGATGATTAGGGGACTAAAACATATGAAGAACGGTTGCAGGAACTGGGTATGTCTAGCTTAAGAGAAAGAAGGACCAGGGGAGACATGATAGCAATCTTCCAATATCTCAGGGGTTGCCACAAAGAAGAGGGAGTCAAGCTATTCTCCAAAGTACCTATAGGCAGGACAAGAAGCAATGGGTGGAAACTAATCCAGGAGAGAACCAACCTACAACTAAGAAGAAATTTCCTGACAGTGAAAAAAATTAATCAGTGGAACGACTAGCCTTCAGAAGTTGTGAATGCTCCAACACTGGATGCTTTTAAGACGAGACTGGACAACCATTTGTCTGGAATGATATAGGGCTTCCTGCTTGAGCAGAGGGTTGGACTAGAAGACCTCCAAGGTCCCTTCCAACTCTTTTATTCTGTAGGCCCATCCTAGGATCGGACTCTTGAACCATTGATCCTACTTGAAATGGTTTCCAAGGAGAAACTTCCTACCGGTGAGAACAATCAACCAGTGGAAGGGCTTCCCTCCAGAGGCTGTGAGTGCTGCATCACTGGAAGCTTTCAAGAAGAGCCTGGACAATCGTTTATCCAGAATGGTGTAGGTTCTCCTGTTTCAGCAGGAGGGGGTTGGACTAGAAGACCTCCAAGGTCCCTTCCAACTCTATTCCTTAGGTTCATCCTAGAATGGGACTGTTGAGGAAGAAGGTTTGATAAAACATTGCTGTTGTGATTTCCAGTCCTCTAGAATATCTCCAAAGCAAAACCTTCCCCCAAGAAAACTGCAAGACCTTAAAATGCTTGGGCCAGCATCCAATTAACTGAGATCATTAATTAAAATCTGTTTTCAATCATTGCCTTCATTCCTCCTCTCCACCGGACAAAACAAAGTGGCCCAGGCAATTTTGAGAGGTTGTGTCCATCTACCAGGCTGAGAATATAAGTCAGATGAGAGAGGGGGGAGACAGACAGCAACGGACAGATGATGCTTAATTGGGAGGATAATTTTATGACATCATGTCTCTTGGCTTTTATTCCATTTAAACGAAGGAGAAAGTAGGGCACGGAGAGATTTGCTTTCTCCACGAGTCCTACATTTAGTTGTAAGCTTGCCTGGCTAAAAGCCTCATCTTCCTAGCCAGTTACTTTATTTTATTCCATCGCAAGCTACTCTCTACTCACTTCCTTTCCTTTTTTTTTTTTACTGCATTCATAATACCCTTATAATTTGACTTTGTGATTAGAGAGGTGTTGAGTTTTCAGAGGCAGCTGGAGAACAGAGGTGGAACAGTGCTAACAAATTTATCAAGTTTAAATATAGCTGTGCTGTGTGTTTGTAGAGGGGGGGAGAAATAGATAGAAATAGAGATAGATAGATAGATAGATAGATAGATAGATAGATAGATAGATAGATAGATAGATAGATAGATAGATAGATAGATATCTGAAGAGAGAGAGAAATGAAAAAGAGATATAGATAGATAGATAGATAGATAGATAGATAGATAGATAGATAGATAGATGATAGATAGATATCTGAAGAGAGAGATGAAAAAGAGATATGAGAGAGAGAGAGAGATGAGAAAGAGATAAGATTAGATAGAGATGATAGATAGATAGATAGATAGATAGATAGATAGATAGATGGATGGATGGATGGATGGATGGATGGATGGATGGATGGATGGATGGATGGATGGATGGATGGATAGATAGATAGATAGATAGATAGATAGATAGATAGATAGATAGATAGATAGGCAGGCAGGCAGGCAGGCAGGCAGGCAGGCAGGCAGGCAGGCAGGCAGGCAGGCAGGCAGGCAGGCAGGCAGGCAGGCAGGCAGGCAGGCAGGCAGGCAGGCAGGCAGGCAGGCAGGCAGACAGCGAGACAGCGAGACAGACGGAGATGGAGATGGGGATAGAGATTGAGCCAGGGTGGTGCAGTGGTTAGAACACAGTACTGCAGGCTACTTCTGCTGACTGCCAGCTGCCTGCAATTTGGCAGTTCAAATCTCACCAGGCTCAAGATTGACTCAGCCTTCCATCCTTCTGAGGTCAGTAAAATGAGGACCCAGATTGTTGGGGGCCAGAGGCTGACTTTGTAAACCACTTAGAGAGTACTGTAAAGCACTGTAAAGCGATATAGGTATAAGTGCTATTGCTATTCCTTCCTTATCTTCCTTCCATGAGCTGTTGTGGCACAGTGGTTAGAATGCAGTATTGCAGGCTAATTCTGCCCACTGCCAGCAGTTCAATTCTCACCAGGCTCAAGGTTGACTCAGCCTTCCGTCCATCGGAGGTGAGTAAAATGAGGACCCAGATTGTTGGAGGGCAATATGCTGACTTTGTAAACTGGTGAATTTAGGAATTAATCTCCTACCTTGTCATGAACTTTTAAAATAATTTTTTAATAAATAAAAAATAAAATCCTATTTGTTGCTCTTCTCTGCACTCTTTCTGGAGTCTCCACATCTTTTTTTTTTTTACATTGTGGCGACCAAAACTGGATGCAGGATTCCAAGTGTGGCCTTACCAAGGCCTTATAAAGTGGTATTAACAGCTTACCTTCAGAAGTGGAGGCTTTCAAAAAGAGACTGGACAACCAGTTATCTGAAATGGCAATTGGCCTCCTGCTTGAGCTGTGGGTCGGTCTAGAGGACCTCCAAGATCCCTTCTATTGTTCTATATTCTGTGTACTTACAATGTTTTGGCTGCCTTATGTACTACAGGGTTGCCATGTTGTTGCAAAAAATATTTTGGTGGTTTCTGAGATGGGTATTCCTTTGCTCCTAAAATCTAGACACAGTGAAAAGATTAGACAGTGTAAAACATCTAAAGAACTGGGTGAAAAACAGCCCAGAGGACAGAAAGACGAATAATTATTAATCACGATAATTATATTTAATTATCCGTTTGCTCAGATAGTTTATCTTAATGCTAACCGCCGAGTACAAACAAGCTAATGTCTTCATACTTTGCTTGTGGGTTTTCTAGAAAGATCTGGTTGGCAGCAGATGAATCATAAACTAGACTGGTGAGATCTTTTGCCAGGTTCTTAGCTTTCTTAAAAGATGTTTCGTGCGATCTTTCTTTTGAGAAAAGAAATAACAACCGTGACTCACACAAGTTTACAAAATGATTTGATTTTCATGATTCTCAGCCATGAAGGCTCCACAACATGCTCTAAACAAAACCTGCAATTTTGGAGGTGACCATTCGCAGGAAATTCTCATTTGCTTTTATGGAAAGAGAGATTATTTTGTTGTTTTTGGACAGCTGATTCCTCTATTGATGGTAGTCTGGGCCTATATTATATCAATACTGTGTCATCCAGGTTGGTCCCATCGAATGGAGTGGAATGGAATGAAAAAGAATAGAATAGAATAGAATAGAATAGAAATAGGGAATGGAATGGGATAGAATAGAATAGAATAGAATAGAATAGAACAGAAAAAGGAAGATAATAGAATAGAGTAGAGTAGAGTAGAGTAGAGTAGAATAGAATAGAATAGAATAGAATAGAATAAGGAAGAGAATAGAGTAGAGTAGAGTAGAGTAGAGTAGAGTAGAGTAGAGTAGAGTAGAGTAGAGTAGGATAGGATAGGATAGAATAGGAATAGGAATAGGAATAGGAATAGGAATAGGAATAGGAATAGGAATAGGAATAGGAATAGGAATAGGAATAGGAATAGGAATAGGAATAGGAATAGGAATAGAATAGAATAGAATTCTTTATTGGCCAAGTATGTTTGGACACACAAGGAATTTGTCTTTGGTGCAGATGCTCTCAGTGTATATAAAAAGACAAGATACATTCATCAAGAATCATAAAGTACAACACTTAATGATAGTCATAGGATACAAATAAGCAATCCTGGAACTTCTGGGAAGCTCCTTTTTCCACCTCCCTGACCCTCCTTGTGGGCCCTGCACTTACCTTGCATCAAAAACTGGCCATACGGAGCCTCCTGGGAATGGCGGGGCAGGGTGGGCGGTACCAGCCAGGGGTGGGATTTGGAAGTTCTCCAAACCGGTCATAAAACCGCTTTCCCGAATCCAGGCAAACCCATAGCAGCCCACCCCTGTTCTAGACTGCACTGTAGAATGGAAGAAAAGTGGGATGCAAATATAATATTGAAAGCAAATCATTTCAACTACGTTGATCCAGTTTGCGAAAAGAACAACCTTCTATTGAGAAGTTTCTACTCTTTTGGTGCGATCAATCACGGAATAGTAAATTATTCATGTGATGAAATCACTTTTGCAGAAGGGAAGTCTGAATTGAATTGGTGTCTTGGTCTGGGTGCATTGCCAGCTTAAATTTTTTTTGTGTACAATTTTTTTTTTTCGTATTAACATTGTCCTCCATTAGACAAATCCCTCTGATTATATTTTCTGCCTGATTTCCATATTTATTTCACAGTTATTTTTATGCCCCGTCTGAGAGTAATTGCATTGCCCCAAGACATTTGATTATCCTTTTTTTTTTATCATCTTCGTGTTTGTGTTGGATCTAGTATACCCGGATAGAAAGAGAAGCAGGTTGTCGTTTTTAGCAAGGCAACTCCATCAATGTCACAACATTGTGGACTTGTAAGGTCATTCGGAGACACAGGGAGAAGCTGAACAACCAAGCACAGGTATTCCTTGACTTCCAACCGTTCATTTAGTGACTAAAGATACAACAGCCTTTATGATGGTTGCAGTGTCCCGGGATGGTGTGATCCCCTTTTGCAACCTTCTTACAAGCAAAGTCGATGGGGAAGCCAGATTCACTTAACAACTAGGTTGGGTAACTTCATAACCGTAGCGGTTCACTTAACAACTATGGCGAGAGGGAGGGGGCAAAACTCAACTGAACAAATCTCTCTCTTAGCAACAGAAAATTTGGGCTCAGTTGGGAATGTAAGTCAAGGATTGTGGCAACATCTTTTCCTTCACAGCTATCCAAGGTGCTGAATTAAATTGTCCCCGTTTCTCTTTGGAGCTGCATTCCTGTAGGAATTCACTGATGAAGATCACATGATGATCTAGGCAAGAATGCATCAGTCATGTGTGAAGAGAGAGCCTTGGGTAGATGAGGCCATCCATTCCGTTGCTGATCTTCAGGTTTTCTCTCTTTGCTCTTATTTCCTGATTTCTTGTCCCCTATTCCCCTGTAGGGGCGTGGTGGCTCAGTGGCTAAGACCTTGAGCTTATCGATCAGAAAGGTCAGCAGTTCAGCGGTTTGAATCCCTAGTGCCGTGTAACGGAGTGAACTCCCGTTACTGGTCCCAGCTTCTGCCAACCTAGAAGTTTGAAAGCATGTAAAAATGCAAGTAGAAAAATAGGAACCACTTTTGGTGGGAAGGTAACAGCGTTCTGTGCACCTTTGACGTTGAGTCATGCCAGCCACATGACCACGGAGACATCTTTGGACAGCACTGGCTCTTTGGCTTTAAAACGGGGATGAGTACTGCCCCTAAGTGTCGGGGACAACTAGTACATATGTGCGAGGGGAACCTTTACCTTTACTCCCCTGTTCCAACTCTCCCTTTCTCCTTTCTGGGGAAGGCGTATATCATTTTGATCAGTCCTAAATATATTCTTTTTAAAGGTTTTCCATATTATGCTGAATATTTGTTGCTTTAGCCTAGCACTTTTTGATTGCTCAGTTTCCATCGGGGTCTCATTTTTCATTTCTCTATTTCTTGACTCTTCAGTCCATCTCTCATTTAAGTAAACTCCTATTCTTTTCATAAACACCTTCTTCCTTTAGGGATCTGAAGGATGCCCCCAAGTCATTCATAACTGGCATTTACATAACATATTTATGGCAAATAGCTAACAAATTAGTTCTAGTACTGCTGGTACCATGAAGTTGTAGTACCGCTTTACAAAGCCTTAGTAAGACCACGCTTGGAATATGGCATCCAGTTCTGGTCACCATATTATTAAAAAAAAATATTGAGACTCTGGAAAGAGTGCAGAGAAGAACAATAAGAATGATTAGGGGCTGAAAGCTAAAACATGAAGAACAGTTACAGGAATTGGGTATGCCTAGTCCAATGAAAAGGAGTTCCAGGGATGACACCATAGCAGTCTTCCAATATTTGAGGGGCTCCTCCAAAGAAGAGGGGGTCAATCTATTTTCTATAGAACCAGAAGGCAAGACGAGGAGCAATGGATGGAAACTATCCATGGAGAGAAGCAATCTAGAATTAAGGAGGAGTTTCCTAAAGGTGAGAGCATTCAGCTAATGGAATAGCTTGTCTTCTTGCTCCATCATTGGAGGCTTTCAAGACAAGACTGGACCGCCAATGATTTAAATGTTATAGGGTTAGACTAGAAGACCTCCAATGTCACTTCCAACTCTATTCTTCTATGTTCCAGTTTGACTCTTGGGCAGCTTTGTTTGGTTCCAGATATAGATAGATAGATAGATAGATAGATAGATAGATAGATAGATAGATAGATAGATAGATAGATAGATAGATAGATAGATAGATAGATGATAGATAGAGAGAGAGAGAGAGAGAGAGAGAGAGAGAGAGAGAGAGAGAGAGAGATAGATAGTAGATAGATAGATGATGATAGATAGATAGATAGATAGATAGATAGATAGATAGATAGATAGATGAGATATTTGCAAATCCATTGGTCATTGGTTAGCTGATGTTTAAAGCATTGCACAAACATTGAACATGGGTGCATTAGTCTAGTAAAGCTGTTTAATAAACCCGTGTGAATACTGAAAGTTCTCATTCTTCAGCCAGCATGTTAATATGAGTTTCCTTGATGTTGGTCCATCACTCCTAGCATCCAACCTTCCCCCAGTTTTCTTACTGAAATCTTGCTTGGTCAATTTTTGCAGGATAACATTTTCTTCTTCTAATTTGATCAGTCACATGGTTGGATGATGAAGTGTCACCACATACAAGGGGATATTTAATGGTTAGGCCAATTGTTCTCCTCCAAATTCTGAAAATAACTTTTTTGAGCTGCATGAGCCTCTTGGATCCTAATAATATCGCTGTTGCTGTTCTTATGGGTTTACTTCTCTATCTTCTTGTGCATTTCCAAACGTCTTCCTATTCTTGTGCGTTTCCATATTTGGAATGCTGGTGGGAAAGGAGTGGGAATTGCTCTTTTTATATATGAGTGACTTGCCCTCCCTTCTAGCACTGATGGGGTTATTTAGTTTGGTAGTGAAATGTCTGCAAGAAAACAATAAAGAGAGGGGGAAAGTGGGATGGAGGGATGGAAAAAGGAAAGGAAAGGAATCTGGTATATCCTGTACCAGCCACTCTTTTTCATCCCAGTGGACCACGCCAAGCCCTTAAATCAGAGATGGGGGAGGACAATCAAACCCAAAAGCAAATCTCATCAAGAAAAGCAGGTGCCTTGCAGTCAAGCTGGACGAAAGAGCAGTGCCCCCAGAGGGCTTCCGACACTTCTGGTTCATTAAGGCCAGGGGAATCTTCTCCTTGACTTCCCTTGCAAATGAGTCCGTGCTCAGGAAAAAGGAAATTGATTACTTTCCATTGCAATTAACATCTGGTCCTGGGTCAGATCATTAGGATAATTTGTTATGGAGGAAGGGGGGGAAGGAAATCAACCATGGGCGCTAGCGGAGGAGTAATAAAGTTTCTCTTGGACCAATTAAAGATGGCATTCCTGGCACCCTGACAATCTCCAGGGTCGCCATGTCTCCCCCAGGTTAGAGAGAGAGAGAGAGAGAGAGTGAGAGAGAGAGAGAGAAGGAGGAAACTTGGACCACGGAAGTCACCGTGGCCACTTGACTTAATTTAGGGTGTGGCCGTGATGGAGGAGTTATGGCAAGTTTCCCCAGGCAAGGCAGAGTTAAGAGAATCAGAGTTGAAATAATAATAATAATAATAATAATAATAATAATAATAATAATAATAATAATAATAATAATAATAATAAATAATTTGAATTTATTAGACGCTCCCTCTCCAAACAGGACTCGGGGCGGCGTACAATAAAACATATAAAACATAAAACATATGTGCAAACACATAAACATCCAAATACACACATATACAAAGACATACATGCACGGAGGAGGTAACAAATTACATCACATTTGGACAGTTAAAAATCACCATTAAAATACCCCATTAATAATAACACAATTTAAAAATTTAAAAGGACTGTCAGGAGGAATAAGAAAAAATTTACGGTTGAGCCAGGCCAGATAATTGGAAGAGGTGGGTCTTCAGCTGTACACGGAAGGAGCGGAGATCGGAAGTAATCCTGATGTCACGGGGGAGGTCATTCCACAGGGCTGGGCCCATCACAGAGAAGGCTCTGCTCCTGGGTGTCGCCCCCCGACACTGTTTAGTGGACGGCACCCGGAGAAGTCCCTCTCTGTGTGAGCGGATTGGTCGTAGGGATGTATGGGGCAGGATGCGATCCTGCATGTAACTAGGTCCTGTGCCATGAAGCGCTTTAAAGATCGTAATCAAAACCTTGAAACGCACTCGGTAGACTACAGGAAGCCAGTGCAGCTCGCGCAGGAGAGGTGTTACAGGGGAGTATCTAGTCCTCCCCATAATCACCCGCGTGGCCGCATTCTGGACCAACTGCAGTCTCCGAGTGCATCTCAAGGGAAGCCCCATGTAGAGAGCATTGCAGTAGTCCAGGCGAGACGTCACCAGCGCATGGGTGACTGTGCGTAGGGCATCCCGGTCCAATAAGGGGCGCAATTGGCGCATCAGGCGAACCTGATGGAACGCCCCCCTTGCCACGGCTGTTACATGGTCATCCATGGACAGCCGGGCATCCAGGAGGACGCCCAAATTGCGCACCCATTCCACGGGGGCCAGTTGCTCGCCCCCAATGGCCAGAGATGGAAGCAACTGGTTGAACCGGGAGGCCGGAAGCCACAGCCACTCCGTCTTGGAAGGGTTGAGTTTTAGTCGGTTGCCATCCATCCAGACCCGTACAGCCTCCAAGAGACCTTGGAGGTCTTCTTGTCTAACCCCCTGCTTAGGCAGGAAACCCTACACCACTTCAGACAAACGGTTATCCCATCTCTTCTATAATATTTCCAGTGTTGAAGCATTCACAACTTCTGGAGGAAAGCTGTTCCACTGATTAATTGTTCTCACTGTCAGGAAATTTCTCCTCAGTTCTAGGTTGCTTCTCTCCTAGATTAGTTTCCATTCATTGTTTCTTGTTACAGAACAGAATAGAATTAGAAAGAATAGTGTGAATGGAGTTAGAAAGAATCTAATCACAGAGTTGGACGGGACCTTGGAGGTCTTCTAGCCCAATCCGCTACTCAGGCAGGAAACCCCATACTATTTCAGACAAGAATGGCTTGACAAGGTAATGAGAGCTACTGTTGTTGAAAAAGGCTGGAAAATTTGAGAATGAAGTGACATTCTGCTTGCCGCTCGCCATCGCATTGTTTTGAGGGAAGAGAAGGTTTGGATGAAGTGCCTGGGAAGTTTGTTCAAACTCTGGCTTTTTGAGGGAGGGAGGGGGGAGTGAAAGGAAGGAAGGGGTGAAAGGAACAAAGGGAGGGAGAGCAGGAGGGAGGGGAAAGGGGGAGAATGAGGGAGGGAGGGAAGGAAGAAAGGAGAAGGAAAGAAGGAATGGGAGAAGGAAGGAAGGAGAGAGGGAAGGAAAGAAGGTGTGAAAGAAATGGAGGGAGAGAAGAAGGGAGGGGAAAGGGGAAGAAGGGAGGGAGGGAAGAAAGGGGAGAAGGAAGAAAGGGAAGAAAGGGGAGAAGGAAGAAAGGGAAGAAAGGGGAGAAGGAAGGAAGGAAGGACTCTCACTCCCTTCTAGCACTGATGAAGTCACGTATTTGAGTCATGAAATGTGCAGTGCAAATCACCAAATTTCAGAGCGCACCAAGGACCCCACACTTCAACCCTGAGTTACAAATATTCCCTTCTTCTACTAATTTAGTGACTTTAAACCCTACTGTGCGGCAATCCTCCACATTCAAAGAAAACCTTCTGTTGTGTAGTCCCCATGCGGACAAGAAGTTGTGTCTGCAGCCCCAGTCCGGATGCACAGAGTGTAGCACAATCGGGGCACCGAAAACCCTTAATTGTAGCAACTGTGGGTTCTATTCTAGAATGTCACTCAGGTTTCTCTCTCATTTGGGGGCGGGGGGGCAATGCCTGTTTTCAAGGACTAGGGGTGACACAATCGCAGTCTTTCAGTCCTTGAGAGGCTGTCCTAGAGAAGAGGAGATTGACGTCTTCTCCAAAGCACCAGATGGCAGGATAAGAAGTAACAGGTGGAAGATCATTAAAGAGAGATCCAACCTAGAACTAAGGAAGAATTCCCAAACAGTGAGAACAAAGGAAAGCTTGGAAGATGGAAGGTTGCTCTTTGAGCTTATGGGCTGGTTTCCCAACATTTCGTTAGGCTAGGTATCATCTTCAGCAGAATTTAGGGGGTGCCATTGTTGGTGTTCTTCTGCTTATAAGGGCTTCGTTTGGTCAGGTAGGTTTTGTGATGGGAGGGTTGTGTCAGGTGAGAGTCTTGTGAGGAGTCTTGTGATGGAGAGATCACATCAGGTGAGGGGTCATGTCAGTTGAGTCTTGTTATGGGTCTTGTGATAAGGAGATGATATTCAGGTGAGGGTCATGTCAGGTGAGGGTCTTGTGATGGGGAGGTCACATCAAGTGAGAGTCATGTCAGATGAGTCTTATGAAGGGGCGTGATGGGGAGATCATGTCAGGTGAGAGATGTGATAAGTCTTGTGATAGAGAGATGATGTTCAGGTGAGGGTCATGTCAAGTGAGTCTTGTGATGGGTCTTGTGATGGGGAGATCACAGCAGATGAGGGTCATGTCAGATGAGTCTTATGATGGGTCTTGTGATGGGTCTTGTGATGGGTCTTGTGAGGGGGAGGTCATGTCAGGTGAGAAACATGGGGAGTCTTGTGATGGGGAGATGACATTCAGGTGAGGGTCACGTCAGGTGAGGGTCTTGTAATGGGACTTGTGACAGGGAAATCACATCAGATGAGGGTCTTGTGATGGGGAGGTCACAGCAGATGAGGGTCATGTCAGGTGAGTCTTGTGATGGCTCTTGTGATGGGGAGGTCATTGGGAGGTGAAGTGCTAGTTGGAGGAGATGGTTGCATAGGTTGGTGCCATCGCTGGTTTTCTGTGTGGTTGATTTGAATTCTGAGGGGTTCATAGGCTGGTTGGAGGCCAATGTGTCTGTTGATGGAATTGCTTGTGGAGAGCCAGGCTTGAGAACAAAACAACCAGTGGAACAGCTTGCCTCTAGAACTTGTGGGTGCTCCATCACTGGAGGCTTTTAAGAAGAGACTGGATAGCCACTTGTCTGGAATGGAATAGGGTCTCCTGCTTGAGCAGCAGGTTGGACTAGAAGACCTCCAAGGTCCCTTCCAACTCCGTCATTTTGTTCTTCTGTTCTTCTGGTGGAGGCTTCATAGCCCAAGGCCCACCATCAGGTTGGATCAGCAGACACAGCTTCTTCTTCCTTTGGCCGATGCCACGATGTCGTACAATTTCTTTCACAGTTGACCTTGAGGTCTCTCCTCAGACTTTCCACATTGTAGAGCAACTGGCAAGGTATACGGAGGTCATCCATTCTGCTGACGGGTCCCACCCATCTCCTCTAAGCTCGGCTAATGGAACTTCTAAAAGTCCAGTTGACGGACAATGCTTATTCTCATCAGCCATTCACACGTTCTTCCAGTTTTCCAGTCCTCAGCTCTTAATGGCACACACATCCCACAGACAAGTGTTGACGTGTTGTATATCTGCCTTTATCACACCTCTGGACACTTGCTTCTCTTTTGTGTTGATCCAGCTCATCTCTGCACTCTTTCTGGAGTGATCGGTGAGACCCCGATAAAAATTTATCCAGCATCTTCATAAAAACTTCCAGTGTTGGAGCATTCACAGCTTCTGGAGGCAACTTCTGTTCCATTGATTAATTGTTCTCACTGTCAGGAAATTTCTCCTTAGTTCTAAGTTGCTTCTCTCCTTGATTAGTTTCCACCCATTGCTTCTTGTCCTACCCTCATGTGCCTTGGAGAATAGTTTGACTCCCTCTTCTTTGTTGCAACCCCTGAGATATCGGAAGACTGCTATCATGTCTTCCCTAGTCCTTCTTTTCATTAAACTAGACATACCCAGTTCCTGAAATCGTTCTTCATATGTTTTGGCCTCCAGTCCTTTAATCATCTTGGTTGCTCTTCTCTGAGACCCCGATAAAAGAAAAAAAAAAGAAGAGGTTTAATAGATTATCCATCTTAGAGGAAGACAATGATTTTGCAACTTGAAACTTGGATGTTATGAAGAGGCTTGGAAGTGACCTTGGCTTCAAAGACCTTGCAAACCGCCGAGTCAAAGTGAACGCCTTCAGAATGAGGATATATATTTCGAGATAGTTGGGCAGCGACGTTGGGCAGGTTTTGCCAAATATAGCAAATGTTTTCTGCATAAGAGCGACACTGGAACAGCACTCTGAGGGACAGATAGTGCTGCACCTGTTCAATCGCTTTCTCATGAATTTGACAATCAAGAGACAAAAGGGTGAAATGGGGGGGGCTATTCTTTCTAATATCAGGGGGGCATGAGAAGACAAGGAGATATAGATATATATCTCCTTGTCTTCATATATATATATATATGTGTGTGTGTGTGTGTGTGTGTGTGTGTGTGTGTGTGTGTGTGTGTGTGTGTTATATATTATTTATTTATTTCACCACTGCTTCAGTTCCCAGAATTCTCTAGCCAGTGTAACAGACTGTATTGAAAATTTGGGCAGTGGTATTTTTGGCTTTGGGGCCTTTTTTAAAGCTTTGGTTTTATTTTTTGGTTTTTTTTAAACAGCTACTTATAAAGCACTATATTAGAAATATATCTCATTGGACTTGATTATTTTGGTTGAAATGCTTGAATTGGTGTATTTCAAATTACTGTCTTTTCTAGACATGTTCATCCATAAGCCCTTTCCAACCCATTTCTGCTTTTAAATTACATTTAAATGCACAAAAAAGGTCTGTTTTAGGCCAGAATATGCATTTCTAAATGGGTTTTGATACTTGTGTTAACCAGGAAAAAAATGCATTAGAAGTTTAAGAGACTGGAAACGCTCATGGATAATTAAATTCTACTTAAACGTTAGTCTAAGAAATTCTTCTCGGTTTCAGATTTAAAGTTTTAGTGCCAAAATTCCTCCAGCATCCGTTTTAAAAGACTTCAAAATGTAACCCACACTGCCTGTTTACTCCGAAAGTCCCCATTCCTTAACAAAAATCTGCAATCTGATTGATTCTAAATGACCCAGGAAATTAAAGCAAGTGTCATGTCTCAGTTCGTCTTAAGGACTACTATATTGACCAAAATGTCCTTAGAGACTCAGAAAACTCATCTCTTTCTCTCTCTCTCTCTCTCTCTCTCTCTCATTAATATTTTATTAAATTTTATTCTATGTTACAATACAAATAGAAATAAAAGTTGAGCAAGTTAAAGAAGATAAAAAGATAGAGAAAGGAAGAAAGAAAGAAAGAAAGAAAGAAAGAAAGAAAGAGAGAGAGAGAGAGAGAGAGAGAGAGAGAGAGAGAGAGAAAGAAAGAAAGAAAGAAAGAAAGAAAGAAAGAAAGAAAGAAAGAAAGAAAGAAAGAAAGAAAGAAAGAAAGAGGGAGGGAGGGAGGGAGGGTTTGTTCAGTGAGTTTTGCCCCTTTTATGACTTTTCTTGCCGTGGTTGCTAAGTGAATCATTGCAGTTGTTAATGGTTCTTAAGTGAATCTGGCTTCCCCATTGACTTGTCTGAAAGGGATCACGTGACCCCGGAACACTTTAATGGTCATAAATACAAGTCACTTGCCAAGCATCTGAATTTTGGTCACATGACCATGGGGATGCCATAATGGTCTTACATCTAAAAAATGGCCCTGTCACTTTTTTCAGTGCCGTGGATACTTTGAATGGACACTAAATGAACGGTTGTAAGTCAAGGACTACCTGTATTTATTTTAAGCATCCTTTGAACTAGGATATGAAAAGAATCAGATTCTTCTCTCTTATCGTAAGATTTTCTAATTTTTACCTCTGCATTTCAGCTGGTGGTTTAGCTTGCCTTTGCAAATGTGCATAATGCATTTAATAAAAGAAAGAATAATGCATTTAACAGATTAAAGAATAACGCATTTAACACCATAAAGAACAATGCATTTAACAGACTAAAGAATAATGCATTTAACAGACTAAAGAACAATGCATTTCACAGACTAAAGAATAATGCATTTAATAGAATAAAAAATAATGCATTTGACAGACTAAAAATAATGCATTTAACAAACTAAAGAATAACGCATTTAAAACCATAAAGAATAATGCATTTAACAGAACAAAGAATAATGCGTTTGACAGACTAAAGAACAATGCATTTCACAGACTAAAAAAATAATGCATTTAACAAACTAAAGAACAATGCATTTAACAGACTAAAGAATAACGCATTTAAAACCATAAAAGTAATGCATTTAACAGAACAAAGAATAATGTGTTTGACAGACTAAAGAACAATGCATTTCACAGACTAAAAAAATAATGCATTTGACAGACTAAAAATAATGCATTTAACAGACTAAAGAATAACGCATTTAAAACCATAAAAGTAATGCATTTAACAGAACAAAGAATAATGTGTTTGACAGACTAAAGAACAACGCATTTCACAGACTAAAAAAATAATGCATTTGACAGACTAAAAATAATGCATTTAACAAACTAAAGAATAATGCATTTAACAGACTAAAATCATGCATTTAACAAACTAAAGAATAATGCATTTAACAGACTAACGAATAATGCATTTAACAGACTAAAGAATAGTCTTAGTCGAGGTCATTCTGCTGTTTATCCTCCAACTTTATTGTCCCATCTTGCATGGAATGCAGCTGTTGGTCGGGATCCAGAACTTTTTAGTTGTATAAAGAGAATCGCAAAGCAGTCTCAAAACACAATGGGCTGTTTTTGTTGTTCGGGCAGATCCCGCTCCTGTGATCATGTCGACTTTCAACTCTAATCCCTGTTTCTGTAACAGGAAACAGATGTGACCAGCTGCCCATCTCAGCTAGGCAACTGTCTTGGCAAATATAACCGTGGGATGCTCTTGAGCCCCTGAGCACAGCCATATGAAGAACAGTTGCAGGAACTGGGCAGGACCAATCTGGAGAAAAGAAAGACTAGGGGTGACATGATAGTAATATTTCAGTCTTGGAGGGGCTGCCACAAAGAAGAGGGGGGGTCAACTTATTTTTCAAAGCACCGGAAGGCAAGACAAGAAGCAAGAGATAGAAGTTAAGGAGAAACTTCTTAACAGTTAGAACAATTAACCCGCGGAACGGCTTGCATTCAGAAGTTGTGGGTGCTTCATCACTGGAGGCTTTCAAAAAGAATTTGGAAAAACAATTGTCTGAAATGGTATAAAGTCTCCTGCTTGAGCAAGGGGTGGGACTAGAAGACCTCCAAAGGTCCCTTCCAACTCTGTTCTGATTAACATGATTAACATTGACAATCTGAGATCAGTCATAGCTGGCACATAGTATTCTAGAGCAGGGAAAGATCTTGGAGGTCTTCTAATCCAACCGCCCTACTCCAAGTCAGGAATCATCATTTCATCTTGGTCAAAAGGTGGTCTAATCTTTTTTAATAAATTTTATTTATTTTTTCTTTAAAAAAGACAAAACAACACATACAGAACAAGAGCAAGGAGGAAAAAGAAAAAAAAACACAATTTCATCAAGCATGTCGTTTGGTTACAAGTTTTTGTGCAACGGTTTTTACAATTAAGAATAAAGTCACTGATTATCCATTAAACATAATTAAATATTTCATCGAGCATTGTGTGTTCAAGTTACCATTAATATTCTTTTATTTGTGACAACCCTTGTTTCCTTACATCCATAATTATCTACTAGGTGACAATAAGTCTTTATAACATTGTATCACCAATCTCTAAGAGATAAGAATAAGGATTAAGTCAAAGAATTCCCATTAATTCATATTACATATTTCTACTTTCCGTTAACCATAGAATTTCCGGTCATCCACAACTCCAAATATAATTTTCCATTATTAATTGTCAATCCATGTGGTATTTCAATCTATATTTATATCCATTATTCATCATATCATCGTTATTTCATTTTATATTATAAGATAGTCACCAGCTACAATCATACCTAACAATTTAAATCATCTCACTCTTATACATTAAATACATTACTATTCTTATATCGTATAAGTAAATAGTCTGTTTCATAGTAAAAGCTTAACATATATAGAAAGAGAAAAAAGAAAAAGATATTTTTTCAAAACATTAAGTATAGCTTTTTATTATTATTACATATAAGATAAGATATGGTGATCTAATCTTGATCACTTCAAAGAACGGACGCTATAGAAAGTCACCCAGCGGTCTAGAACTCACTTCTCCTGGGGATTGGCCCAACGTCACCCAGCAGTTGTTGTATTTAAGGTGGAACTAGAACTTAGTGCCTCCTGGTGATTGGCCCCAAATCACCCAGAAGCTTTTGTGCCTAACGTAGAACTAGAATTCACCTCTCGTGGTCATTGGTCCAAACTCATCCAGCTGACTTTCATTCCTAAAGTGGGACTAGAACTGATCATCTCCCTATGATTGACCAAAAGTCACCTAGTCTCTTATGTGTCTAAAGTGGAACTAGAATTCACCTCTCCTGGTCATTGGCCGAAAGATGCCCAGGGGTTTTTGTTCCTACAATGAGACTAGAATTCACCTCTCCTGATGATTGGCCCAAAGTCACCCAGTGGCTTTTATGCCTAAAATGGAACTAGAACTCACCTGTCCTGGTGGTTGGTCCAAAGTCACCCAGCGGCTTTTGCGCCTACGGTAAAACCAGAATTCACCTCTCCTGGTTATTGGCCCAAAGACACCCAGCGACTTTTGTGCCTAAGGTGGAGCTAGAGCTCACATCTCCTGGTTATTGGCCCAAAGTCACCCAGCCGGTTTGAATAGCTAACAAATGACTCATTGCCTTCTTCCAACAATTGTTTTAAAATTTCCAGTCTAACCTCCCATGCTGGAATTCCTTCCGCTTTTCTAAATACTACAGAGGGCCTGATTCCCATTTTGCTTTTGAGATGAAATTAGATTGTCCAAGGTAAGAAGAGGTGTCCCCCCATCCCCTTTGATCTTTAGGATCCAAGGTGCTTTGATGTCTGGGGAAAGCAGAGGGAAATTTCCTTCCTTTGTCCGGTTTACAGGACCTCGGTTGCTTTCTCGTTGCAAATGCAGGCTATCCTTCCTGCATCCATTACATTTAGCAAGTGACAGATGCAAAGATGGACATGCCGCACTCAATCTTAGACTCAAAGGGAGCCCAGAAAATAACTCACTGCCAATATTAATGGTGGACACTCTCGGCTTCCTGGAGCAGAAAGCTTCTGCCTCCTGGGAGAGAAAGATGGAAGGAAGTTTTCTAATCTTCTGATAAGGAGGCAACAAAATCTGTTGATTCTGTTGATTCCAGAACCGTAAAGCCTACAAACTTGAAATTTGGCACCTATGTTCTTCTTGGTTTCTAGATGCTTGCTAAGAAAGGATTTTTTGGAAATGACCATCATATCATTAGTATTTCTTATACAGTAATTAACATGCTCTGATGCTGAGGAGTTCTACTCCCTCTCCCCACCTGAGAAGAACTCTGTTCCAACTGCCAGTTGTCTTATATTAACACGCTCTGATGCTAAGGAGTTAGGCCAGAGGTGGTATTCAGGAGGTTCTAACCAGTTCTGGAGAACCGGTAGTGGAAATTTTGAGTAGTTTGGAGAACCTACCACCTCTGCCTGGCCCTACCCCCATCTATCCTCGGCCTCCCGAGTCCCAGCTGATTGGGAGGAAATGAGGATTTTGCAGGAGCCTTCCCCTGTCATGCCCACCAAGCCACACCCACCAAGCCACACCCACCAAGCCATGCCACGCCCACCAAGCCACCCCCGCAGATCTGGTAGTAAAGAAAATTAATCCCACCACTGCTGGTTTCATGTTAACACCTTCATTGCCCTGGAGAACGGATCTCCCACCTGTCCAGTCCTGGTTGAAGGCATGGAATCCCAGAATTGTTTAGTTTCCTGAATATACCTGTAACTTCAAACAGTCACAAAACGAATGGCTGTAAGTTGCGGACTTCCTACAAACCATCTTCCTTGAGATTGATGATATCTTGAGCAACCACCACCGTTTGTGGTCATGGAAAAAAATGTCCCCACACCTTCTGCCTAGATTTCCCTTTTGTGGTTCGGGAATCGACCTGCTGTCCCGACTCACATTTACTTAATCAAAAGACTGAGCTCTAAATGAGTTTGATCTCTTTAAGTTATCTTTCCATTAGCCAAGATTCTGAAAGCTAACTAACTAAGCTATGATCGTGAGAGCGAGTAGCAGTTAATTCATCCCCCCCCCCTCTCTTTTTCCTCTCTCATCCAGCTATTCTACAACTCCGGCTTACGAGCTGTTCGATTTTTTTATTTTTTTATTTTTAAATCTCCCCAAAGTTACCTTGGCAACTCATACGTTAGCCAAGCTGACAGATTTATGACAGTTCCATATATAAATATTTATATTCTGCGGCAGTGCAATTTTTAAGGGCAACCTGATTCTCCGACGAGGTTTCTACACATCCTTACTCAAAGATTTACGCTCAAAATGAGATTGTACCAGGAGGAGGAGGAGGAGGAGGAGGAGGAGGAGGAGGAGGAGGAGGAGGAGGAGGAGGAGGAGGAGGAGGAGGAGGAGGAGGAGGAGGAGGAGGAGGAGGAGGAGGAGGAGAGGTCCAATGACTGGACAGTCATGTGTCTGAAATTTTGTATAGCATCTCTCTTGCTTGAGCAGGGGGCTGGGCTAGAGGACCTCTAAGTTCCCTTCCAGCTCTACGCTGATTCTGATTCTGATTTATACTTCTGTTAGACTTTTTTGACATATCGTCCAACGAAAACCACTGTGATTCATTAGCTCTGACCTCGCTTGTCCAGTTTCTCGGCCACAACAGGGGAAGTTATCACAGAGAGAAAATGGACTGTAAAAAATCCTCAGCACATGACCATAATTGGCCCCAAAATTACTGTTCTTAAGTGACTCATTTCTTAGTTGAGTTTGGCCCCATTTTATGACTTTTCCTGCCCCAGTTGTTAAGTGGATTATTGCAGTTGATACATGAGTAACTCAGTTGTTAAGGGTATCTGGCTTCCCCCATGGACTTTGTCAGAAGGTCGCAAAAGGGGATCGCATGCCTCTGGGACCTAGCAACGGTCATAAATATGAACTGGTTGCCAAATGTTGATGCTTGGCAGCTGGTTCATATTTATGTGAATTTTCATATTTATGTGAATTTTGATCACATGATCACATGATTTCATATTATGTGAATTTTCATAATGTGAATTTTGTTCACATGATCACGTGATTTCATATGTATGTGACTTTTGATCACGTGATTTCATATTTGTGTGACTTTTGATCACGTGATTTCATATTTATGTGACTTTTGATCACATGTTCTCATATGTATGTGACTTTTGATCACATTTCATATTTATGTGACTTTTGATCACGTGATTTCAAATTTGTGTGAATTTTGATCACGTGATTTCATATTTATGTGACTTTTGATCACATGATTTCATATTTATGTAAATTTTGATCACATGATCACATGTTCTCATATGTATGTGACTTTTGATCACATTTCATATTTATGTGACTTTTGATCACATGACCACTTGATTTCATATTTATGTGAATTTTGATCACATGATTTCATATTTATGTGAATTTTGATCACATGATTTCATATTTGTGTGAATTTTCATCACATGATCACATGTTCTCATATGTATCTGACTTTTGATCACGTGATTTCATATTTATGCGAATTTTGGTCACATGATCAGATGATTTCATATTTATGTTTGGTAATGAAGACAATCAAGCTCAGAGACCACAAATGACCCCTTTGGGAGAAACAGAACACATAGTTTGTCTGAAATGGCACAGGGTCTCCTATTCAAGCACAGGGTTCGACTAGAAGACCTTCAAGGTCCCTTCCTCCCATTCCATCCATGTTCCTACAAGGGCAATTGGTCAACGGATCATCTAGCAGCCTCCCCTTGTATAGGTCTAGCTGTTCTCTGAAATGTCTGATGATGACCAAGGGGAGGAAGGACCACGGATCTTCTCCAGCATTTTCTCCACGTTGACGATCTACATCCGAGGTGTCAAACTCAATTTCATTGAGGGCCACATCAGTGCTGTGGTTGACCTCGGGTGGGTTGGGCGGGTGTGGCCACCTGGGTGGGCGAGACTGACTGTGTGGGTGTGGCCAACTGGGTGGGCGTGGCCATCTTGACGCCACTCCCCAAACTGCTGGCATGTTTCCTCTTTGCATTGAGTAGACTGGGCCAAAGCTACACTGGCCTGATCTTTCCTCTTAGCATTGGGGCATAAGCTATGCTCATCTGACCTTTCCTCTTCGCACTGGATAGAAGAGGATGGCCCCGTGGGCTGGAACTGACCACGTCGCGGGCCGGATTCGGCCTGTTGGCCTTGCATTTGACACCCCTGATCTACATTCTCCTCTTTTCTGATGTCCACACCAAGTGGCTGGCTAGCCAGTTCCCTGGATGAGGTCAGCTTTTTTATTGTCTGGCAGAAGAGCTGGAGAGGATCCAAGTGCAAAGGAGAAGGCAGGAGGGGTCTCGGATATGTAAAAGAAGAGAGCAATTTATTCATTTCCCTCCAGAGTTCCAAGTTGCTTCCTCAGCAGTCATTAACCCAAAGCATGTTGGTAAAAGTCCATGACCCACAACTCCTTCCCCGCTTTCCTCCTGTTTGCAAAGGCTAAGTGTAAAATCAATTGTTCCTAATTTTGGCCAGGCAGTTTTTAAAGTTAAAAATACACGTATTGAGTAGACAAGATAAATTCTCTCCTTCTACAGCAGCCAGCTTGGTAGTTCCATTTAGTTAACTTCCCTCCCTCCCTCCTTCTCTCTGTATCTCTCTTTTTCTCTTTCTTCCTTTTTCTCTTTCTCTCTCTCTCTCTCTTTCTCTCTGTCTCTGTCTCTTTTTTCTTTCTCTTTTTCTCTTACTCTGCATCTGTCTTTTTCTCTGTCTTTTTCTCTGTCTTTTTCTCTTTCTTTCTCTCTGTATGTATCTCTCTCTTTTTCTCTTTCTCTCTCTTCTCTCTCTCTTTCTTTCTCTTCTCTCTCTCTCTCTCTTTTTCTCTTTCTCTCTCTCTTTCTCTCTCTGTCTGGGCCTGGCATAGAGGTCGCCTTTAACTTACAACTGCTTATTTAGTGACCATTCAAACTTACAGCGGCATTGAAAAAAGTGACTCGTGACCAACTGTCACGCTTAATGTCTGTTGCAGCATCCCCAGGGTCATGTGATCAAATGTCAGATGCTTGGAAACGGACTCACATTTACGACGGTTGCAGGGTCCTGGGGTCACATGATCCCCTTTGGTGACGTTATGAGAAGCGAAGTCAATGGGGGAGCCAGATTCCCTGAACAGCCCTGTGACCAATTTAACTGCCACGGTTGACTTAACAACGGAGGCAAGAAAGGCCGTAAAATGAGGCAAAGCTCAGCTAATGACTCTCTCATTCAGAAACAGACATTTTGCCCTCAATTGTGGTAAGTCGAGGTCAGTTGTACGTTGTGATTGTGGGTTGAGAACTTACTTGTAGTACAGTCCAACAAGCCAGAGATGACTTAACAACTGAAGAACGACAATGAACAATTCAAAGTAAAGGTAAAGGTTCCCCTCGCACATATGTGCTAGTCGTTCCTGACTCTAGGGGGCGGTGCTCATCTCCGTTTCAAAGCCGAAGAGCCAGGGCTGTCCGAAGACGTCTCTGTGGTCATGTGGCTGGCATGACTCAATGCCGAAGGCGCACGGAACACTGTTACCTTCCCACCAAAGGTGGTTCCTATTTTTCTACTTGAATTTTTACTGCTTGGTTGGCAGAAGCTAGGACAAGTAATGGGAGCTCCCTCCGTTACATGGCACTAGGGATTCGAACCACTGAACTGCCGACCTTTCTGATCGACAAGCTCAGCGTCTTAGCCCCTGAGCCACTGCATCCCTCTGAGCCTTCATTGTCATTGTCCCTTCATTGCAGGACAATTTAACACTTTTCTATTTTTATGGTTTAAAATCAATAAAAATTAACAATGAAAATGGCCAGTTTGCAATTTGTGAGGAGTTTACGTCTCCTGCCATATGGAGCAAACTCCGTGGACATGCACCTCCCCAAACAAGGCGGGGGCTGGAACCAATTCTCCCCTCCCCCAGACATTCTGCTTGCTTTGAACAAAAATACACATTTATTTTAGAGCTACAACGAGCCTCGCAAGACTGGAGATGTCCTTCAGATTTGAAGGGAAATGCATGTAGACACTTCTGCTAAAATCTGCTTTCCCACATGGGGTTTCCTTGTGGATTTTGTGTGTGTGTGTGTTTGTGTGTGTGTACATGGAGAAAAAAAACAGAGAGACACTCTGAGAAGCGAAGTTCAAAATATTTGTTTTCTTCCCGCGCAAAGGAAGTTTGAAAGCATTGTGGCCCACCAGCGCCCAGCAGAGCTGGCAGCAGATTCTGACAGTGAGGAGGTTGGGGAGGAACATGGGCCAGTCCTGGAGGCTGGGGAAGTCTCAGACGAGGGCTCTGCATCGGAAGTGGGGGGGGGCCAAGGCCATCTGGGAGTTATTTGCTGCCTCTGGAGGCTCCAGAGTCTGACATCAGTGAAGCAGAAGAACAACAGGAGCCTGTTCCCAGTGTGCACATGCACAGAGCTGCCAGAAGGCAAGAACAATTAAGGAAACAGGGTCGACTTAGGAGTAAGGCTTGGCGATGATTGACCCCTCCCATAAGACATAAAAAAGGAGCAAATAGTACGTGAGCTTTTTCAGGAAGCAATTAGTTCATCTGGTCGGTTCAAGCTTTGAAAAGTTCTGTTTGACTCTGTGCTAAGTTTGGCCTTGCTCTGCATTTGGCAATTAGGTCTCTGGCAGCATTCCAAGAGAGATAAGGTGGGTGTTTATCAACATTCCCCTGTAAGACTGTGGCAACTCAAGCAGACATCTGACGGAATCTTCAAAGACTGTTTGCAAAGCACTTGCGGACTGTTAATGACCATAATTTACAGCCGTATAAATAAAAGAAGGTTTTGGGGACTACGATTGTGATTTATGCTTTCTCAGGAAGCCTAGGTCAGAACTGAAAGAAGGATGGGAAAAGCTACCGTGGCCGTTAATTTGGCTCTTTTCTATTTCTCTTACCGTTGGCAACATTGCCACGGGTGGGTTGTAGGGAGAGGGACCCAGGATGCGGGGTGGTTTTTTTTTTACCCATCAGCCTCTCTGTTTGGCAAAGGAGCTTGATGGTCGAGTGTGTGAGTTTGCAAACGTGGGTCGAAGTCATCCTTCAAAAGAAGGGCACAGAAGCGAGGACGGTCCTGGAGGAATTTCCTGTAACTTCATAATGGATTTTGCTTGTTCTCGGCCTTGGCTATAAAATGTCTTGCAAAAGGGGGAAGTCCCTGAAGCTTCCTCTGCTTGGATTAATGGTGAATTGGAGCAAGCACAGCTCTCTGCCCGTTACGTAAGTGGGGGAGGGGGGGAGGAAAGTCCCAGTCGCATCAGATGGAAAAATGGCTAAAAGGGCCCCTGTGTGTAGGCACACCTTCTCCTCCTTCGCTTTCTCCATCTCTCTCCTCCTCTGTCTCCATCTCCTTCTTTAACTCCTTGTGCTTCTGCTTCTCCTCCTCCTTCTCCTTATCTCTCTCCTTCTCCTTCTGTAACTCCTTCTGCTTCTTCCTTCTTCTCTGTCTCCATCTCCTTCTTCAACTCCTTCTGCTTCTCCTCCTCCTTATCTCTCTCTTTCTCCTTCTGTAACTCCTTCTGCTTCTTCCTCCTTCTCCTTCTCTGTCTCCTAACCTTCTTCTTCTCTCCTTTTTTCTCCTTCTCCTGCTCTGTCTCCTCCTCCTTTTGTCTCCTTCTCACTGGACAGGTGGTTTTGGGCCAATCACCAGGAGACTGTGAATTCTAGTCCTGCCTTAGTCACGAAAACTAGGTGGGTGATTTTGGGCCAATCTCCAGGAGACTGTGAGTTCTAGTCCTGCCTTAGTCATGAAAACTAGGTGGGTGATTTTGGGCCAATCACCAGGAGACTGTGAGTTCTAGTCCTGCCTTAGTCATGAAAACTAGGTGGGTGATTTTGGGCCAATCACCAGGAGACTGTGAGTTCTAGTCCTGCCTTAGTCGTGAAAACTAGGCGGGTGATTTGGGGCCAATCACCAGGAGACTGTGAATTCTAGTCCTGCCTTAGTCATGAAAACTAGGCAGGTAATTTTGGGCCAATCACCAGGAGACTGTGAGTTCTAGTCCTGCCTTAGTCATGAAAACTAGGTGGGTGATTTGGGGCCAATCACCAGGAGACTGTGAGTTCTAGTCCTGCCTTAGTCATGAAACCTAGGTGGGTGATTTGGGGCCAATCACCAGGAGACTGAGAGTTCTAGTCCTGCCTTAGTCATGAAAACTAGGTGGGTGATTTGGGGCCAATCACCAGGAGACTGAGAGTTCTAGTCCTGCCTTAGTCATGAAACCTAGGTGGGTGATTTGGGGCCAATCACCAGGAGACTGTGAGTTCTAGTCCTGCCTTAGTCATGAAAACTAGATCTTGGGCCAATCACCAGGAAACTGTGAGTTCTAGTTCCGGCTGGGTGACTTTGGACAAGTTTCTTCCTCTCAGCTCAATTCACCTCACAGGGTTGTTGTTATGTGGAAAATAGGATGAGGAAGGAGTATTGGTATGTGTGACAACTTAAGTTATTAAAAAAAACAATGGCAGGATATTAAATAGAGAAATAGTATAATTACGAACAGTTTCCTGGGTTGAGTTGTTCTTCCTAAAATGAACTTCCAACTTAATCCCCATCTCTCTTTTCTATCCCCTTTTCCATCCATCCTTCTTCCCAGCTTCTTTACACATTCCTTCTTTTGGAGCACGTCTGTCACGTTGAATAGAAACAGAGAGTCAGTTTGTTTGGTGGAAAACAGGCTCCCCCAACATCAGAGAGTCAACATCAACGTGGCAGCATTGGTGGCGTGCAAGCATGGCTGAATGGGTGTGGCGATGGACGGGCTCCCCCCTGAATGGCAGCCCCAGGGCTGACAATGTCTTTAAATGCTTCCTTGTTTCCCTTTTTCCCCCAGACAAATTCTGATAAATACTGTTCCTTCGGTGGATCTGGCTACTGAGCTGTTTTGTGTGTGTGTGTGTGTGATTTATTCTATTTCATGTGATTCTAATTTCCCCTGATTTAATAACATTCTCGGTTTATGTGAGGCTCCAATTCCCCAAGGTGTGTTTCAAACTGGCTTCACTTCTCCCGCAATAAACCCGGGCTTGCAAAAGCTTCGTTGGTCTTTTTTGGCGTTCTATCGTTCAGCATCACAAAAACCATAGAATAGAATAGAATGGAATAGAATGGAATGGAATGGAATGGAATGGAATGGAATGGAATAGAATAGAATAGAATAGAATAGAAAAGCAGAGTTGGAAGGAACCTTGGGGGTCTTCTAGTCCAACCCCCTGCTTAGGCAGGAAACCCTATACCACTTCAGACAAAGAGTTGTCCAACATATTCTTTAAAACAGCCAATGTTGGAACATTTAAAACTTCTGGAGACAAATTATTCCACTGATCAATAGTTCTAACTGTCAGGAAATGTCTCCATGGTTCTAGGTTGCTTCTCTCCTTGATTAGTTTCCACCCATTGCTTCTTGTCCTACCCCAGGTGCCTTGGAGAATAGCTTGACTCCCTCTTCTTTGTGGCAACCCCTGAGATATTGGAAGACTGCTATCATGTCTCCCCTAGTCCTTCTTTTCATTAAACTAGACATACCCAGTTCCTGCAACCGTTCTCCATATGTTTTAGCCTCCAGCCCCCTAATCATCTTCCTTGCTCTTCTTTGCACTCTTTCTAGAGTCTCCACATCTTTTCTACAGCGTGGTGACCAAAACTGAATGCCGTATTCCAAGTGTGGCCTTTCCAAGGCATTATAAAGTGGTATCAACACTTCACGTGATCTTGATTCTCTCCCTCTGTTGATGTTGCCTAGAAATGTGTTGGCCTTTTTGGCAGCTGCCACACACGGCTGGCTCATTGGAAATTCAGTCACTAAGTGATCTGATTCTTAAGTGAATCATCCCATGATTAGTCATGATTTTTCAACCATTTTTAACTTGATTGTTAAGCAAATTCAGCTGATCCAATTGCTGTTCCTTGTCGCTCACAGGAGATGGTCAGTTCTAGTTCCAACTTAGGTGTGAAAATTGGCTGAGGGACTTTGCGACAATCACCAGGAGAAAGTGAGTTCTAGTCTCGCCTAAAGCATGAAAGCTAACTGGGTGACTTTAGGTCAATCACCAGGAGACAGAGACTTATTTCTCCTGGTGATTGTCCTAAAAAAGCATAAAAGTTGGATGAGGGACTTTAGGACAATCACCAGGAGAGGGTGACCTAGTCTCATATTAGGCATGAAAGCTGTCTGTGGGACTTTGGGCCAATCACCAGGAGTCTGTGAGTTCTAGCCCTGCCTTAGACATAAAACCTGGCTGGGGGCCTTTGGGCCAGTCACCAGGAGAGGTTGAGTTCTAGTCCCATAGTAGGCATGGAAGCTGGGTGAGGGACTTTGGGCCAATCACGAGGAGACTGTGAGTTCTAGTCCTGCCTTAGACATGAAAGCTGGCTGGGAGACTTTGGGCCAATCACCAGGAGACGGTGAGTTCTAGTCCTGCCCTAGGCACCCAACCATTTGACTATTATCCAATTCAGTGAGCTCAACTCAACTCAACTAATTGTTTTAACCCACACCAACATTTATCTTTCTTCGCTCTCCAGATAGTCTCCTTCCCACCCACAGCTGGAGAGAGGCGGGCAAGGTGAAAACCTTTTTCTTTCTTTAACAAAATAGAAACATCAAAAAGCATGAAATCCTAGACTTAGGGGAAAAAAAGAGAAGGGATTCTTTTCTACTTAAAATAGTCTCGGTTCTCTTTCTTTCCAGTGTATTGTATTGCTGGGGGCTGTTGTTGGCTTCTCAGTTCCATTCCAAGTTGTCCTCAAATGAACTTTCCAGCTGTCTCTTATAAGAAAAAAGAAAGAAAGAGAAAGAAAGAAAGAAAGAGAAAGAAAGAAAGAAAGAAAGAAAGAAAGAAAGAAAGAAAGAAAGAAAGAAAGAAAGAAGAAAAAAGACTTGAGGGTCAGTCATTTTAGCTCCTGGAGCTCCAGGGCTCAGCTGTATCATTTTTTAGTGGGAGGAAATGAAAAGGTTCACTTTGTTTGAAGTCTTCACACCCCACGTGGAAGACTGCATCCAATTTTGGTCATGACAATATCAAAAAAGATGTGGAGACTCTGGAAAGAGCCCAGAGAAGAGCAAAGAAGACGATTAGGGGACTGGAGGCTAAAACATATAAAGAATGATTACTGCAACTGGGTATGCCTAGTTTAATGAAAAGAAGGACTGGGGGATGGGGTGAGAGCATTTGAGGGGCTGCCGCAAAGAAGAGGGAACCAAGGTCCCTCTCCAAAACACCTGAAGGCAGGACAAGAAGCAAAGGATGGAAACTAATCAAAGAGAGAAGCAACTTGGAATCAAGGATAAACTTTCTAACAGTGAGGACAATTAACCAATGCAACAGCTTGCCACCAGAGGTTGTGGTTGTTTCATTCACTGGAGGCTTTTAAGGAGAGACCTGTCTGAAACCCTATAGGGTTTCCTGCTAGAGCAGGGGGGTTAGACTAGAAGATCTTTAAGGTCCCTTCCAACTCTATTATTCTTTGGGTGGGTGGGTGGAGGGACAGAGGGAAGGAGGGACAGAGGGACAGACACACAGACAGACAGACAGACAGACAGTCAAGCACTGGAAATCAGGAGTCCAGGAAGTGCAAATGAATATATATTGCAAGCTTAGTCTCTTTTGAGAGAGGGGCGGTCTAGAAATCCAATAAAGTTAAGCTCTCTACAAGAATCTGAACTACTAACAGTCAAAACAGATTGGCTGTAAATAAGAATAAAAGGAATTCAAGCAGGGTTGGACTTAAATTTCTTGGGGGGAGGGGTGAAGGGATTCAGGACTGATGATGTACTTGATCCCTCCCTCAGGCTCAGCCTGGTAGATGGATGGATGGATGGATGGATGGATGGATGGATGGATGGATAAATAAATAAATAGATAGATACATAGATACATAGGTAGGTAGGTAGGTAGGTAGGTAGGTAAGTAGGTAGGTAGGTAGGTAGGTAGGTAGGTAGGTAGGTAGGTAGGTATATAAAATAGATGACAGATGACCGATTACAGATGATTAGATGATGGTAAATGGCAGATGACGATAATGATGGATGATAGATGACAGATGATGATAGATAATAGACAGACAGACAGACTGATTATAGCCAAGCTCTGGAAATCAGGAGTCCAGACAGTCCAAGGGAGTATATAGGTTTATTGCAAGCTTATGCTCTCTAAAGCAGGGGTGTCCAAACTTGGGAACTTTAAGACTTGTGGACTTCAACTCCCAGAATTCTGGGAGTTGAAATCCACAAGTCTTAAAGTTCCCAAGTTTGGACACCCCTGCTCTAAAGGAATCTGAGCTCCTAGCAGTCAAAGCAAAATAGAGGTTGATAAGAGTCAAAAGAATTCAAGATTGGGTTGGAGTTAAATTCCTTATGGGTGTGAAGGGACTCCAGGCTGATGACGCATTTGACCCCCTCCCTCGGGCTCATCATGGTCATCTCCTACAGAGAGATGCCAAGACCACGGCTGCTATTCTTTTAGTCTAGTAAAGATGGTGCAGGGATTTTTTGTTGTTTTGTTTTTTGCCAGTGCTAATTTGGGATCCCTCGCTCTTTCATCAGCAAAGCATTCTCGTCTTCCGAAATTCTCTACCCATTGGAATTTCTCTCCTTTCTCCTCCTCCTCTCCTCCGCATTAGCATCTGCAGAACTAATACGGAGAATCTCTTCTTGAAGGCAAAATCATCAGCCTGTGCTAGCTCTGTCGAAACTCTCGGGAAAACACACACACACACACAGACACTCACAAAAGGAAAGGGGATGCCTTGATCTCTTGCTTAAGAAAGTGTCATACCTGGCAAATCTTTCCCTTAATCACGGGGATGGGAGGATGCGGCGGAAGTTCTCTTCAAGTCCTATTACAAAGAGATGTTTAATGAGAAAGGGGCCTCTTTTGAAGTCAAGACAATTGATGTCGCCTCGGTGGTCATCCCTGGGCGAGAAGGATTGTCTCTTTAGCAATAAATGAAATGGAAGCTTCTGAAATGGCAGCTTTCATCTTCAAAGAGATTGGACGGCGTTCCTCCCTCTTTGCAAGGCACGGGAAGCTCCCCGGGTGCATTTCCCGAGAGATGGCGAAAGAGGACGGATCGAACAGGTGCTACAACCCCATAGGACAAAGAGTCGCAGGGCTGGAAGGGACTTTGGAGGTCTTCTAGTCCAACCTTCTGCTCAAGGAAGGAGACCTTATACCCACGATGGCGAAGTTATGGCACGTGTGCCACAGTTGGCCCACGGAGCCCCTCTCTGCAGTCGCTCGAGCAGTGGTAGTAGCCGGGGGCAGCTGACAGTGTACCGGTACGGTGGCTCATTTGGCCCACCCATCCGCCCATGTTCTATACCTGATTTTAAAGCAGCTGGCCAATTGCGAATGCATGCACAGCCAGGTGGCCCCTGCATGAGCCCCAACAAGCTGCTGGTTGTCGCAGCGGCAGTGGATTGCGCTGTACATGCACAAACAGTACGTGTGGCCCCGTGAGCAGCGTACTGGTAGCGACGGTCAGAGCAACCCATCACTGCACATCAGCCTTCACCCAGCTCAGCTTCACCACGCATAAGCACGTGCCTCCCACCAGGCAGCTGTTTTCGGGTCTCTGCCACGCATGCAGGAGACGCACCCCATTTTGGGTCCTAGGAAGCTTTAGGGAGCCCTGCTAGGCCCAAAGCGGGGCATGGGGGGTGTCACATGCATGTGGGGGGAGTGTGGGGGGTCATGCATTCATGCGCAAGGGGAAAGGGTGCATTGCATTATGGGTGTGGGTAGGCAAGCGAGATTTTGGCACATGAGGACAAAAAGGTTAGCCATCACTGCCTTCTACCATCTCAGCCAAACAGTTCGCTTTTGAAAACCTTCAGTGATGGGGCACTCACACCTTCTAGAGGCAAGAGGCTGCGTTGATTGTTCTCGTTGCCAGGAAATTTCTCCTTACTTCTAGCTTGGATCTTTTTGGCGGGTGAACTCCCACTCGTTCCTTGTCCTGCCCCCTGTGGCTTTGGAGAATAAATCCATCCCTTCTTCTCTGTAACAATCCTTCAAGTAATAGAAGGCACTTCTCATGTCCTCCTTATGCCTTCACATCAATAGGCTAGACCAGGGGTCAGCAACTCGCGGCTCTGGAGCCACATGTGGCTCTTTCATCCCTCTGCTGCAGCTCCCTCTTGTGGGTCAACTCAACAATTGATAGGGCTTTCAGTTAGGACAGGTGGAGGAAAAAAGACGCCACACTAGGAAGAGGGCGGAACCAGACTTCCAGTCAGCAGAGGAAAAAGTATGCGCTAGGAGGAAACTCTATGATGGGGGAACTGGACTTCTGCTTGGCAGAGGAAAAAGGACACTGTGCTAGGACAAGACTCTATGGTGGGGGGAACCACACTTCTGGTTGTCAGAGGAAAAAGGATGCCATGCTAGGAGGAGACTCTATGGTGGGTGAACCAGACTTCCCGTCGGCAGAGGAAAAAGGATGCCGTGCTAGGAGGAGACTCTATGGTTGGGCGGGAGGGAACTGGACTTCCAGTTAGCAGAGGAAAAAGGACACTGTGCTAGGACAAGACTCTATGATGGGGGAACCAAACTTCTGGTTGTCAGAGGAAAAAGGATGCCATGCTAGGAGGAGACTCTATGGTTGGGGGGGGAGAGGGAACCGGACTTCCGGTTGGCAGAGGAAAAAGTATGCGCTACGAGGAAACTCTATAGTGGAGGAACCAGACTTCCGCTTGGCAGAGGAAAAAGGACAGTGTGCTAGGACGAGACTCTATGGTGGGAGAACCGGACTTCCAGTCAGTAGACGAAAAAGGACACTGTGCTAGGATGACATTCTATGGTGGGGGGAACCAGACTTCTGGTTGTCAGAGGAAAAAGGATGCCATGCTAGGAGGAGACTCTATGGTGGGCAAACCTAACTTCTGATTGGCAGAGGAAAAAGGACGTGTTGGTAGGAGGAGACTCTACGGTGGTGGAACTGGACTTTGAGTTGGCTCCAGAATTGAATGGGAGGCTTCTGCATAGGACCTTTCTGGTTCTTTGAGTGTTTAAGGTTGCTGATCCCTGGGCTTGATGTACCTAGCTTCCTCAATCTGTCAGGGTTCCAAGTAATCGACCCATATTCAAGGCAGGTAAATTCCTCAAAGAATAGCTTCATTAAAGTATCATATTGGCACAGATCTGGTGAAACCAGACTCTGAAAGTTCCCACATTTTTCACCTAATTAAAAGTAAAAGTTTGTCACTTTCTCCAAACAATCGGTCACATGGTCCAATCATGGTGCTGTCTGGTTGCCTGATGACATCACTTCGTCTTCCTCTGAGAATGCCCTTGGTTCCCAAGAGAAAGTACTTTGTTTTGGCTACAAAATCCCAGCTGTCTAAAATCCCCCTTCCCTGACCTTCAGCTCCAATGTGGCAATACTGAAGCTTCCAAGATGGCTTCGGTCACGTCAGCTTCAGAGATGACACAAACATTCCTCATACGATTTAGCCTCCAGATCCTTTATCATCTTTGTAGCTCTTCTCTGCACACTTTCTAGGGCCTCAACATCTTTTGGGTAGCATGGTGACCAGAACTGGATGCAGTATTCCAACAGTGGCCTTACTTAGGCCAAGGGGAAATTGCTTTCTAGTTTCGATATGTGACTGTCATGTTTGATTTCATTGAGCACAGCATCCAGTTGTGGTCACCACATCACAAAAAAGATGCTGAGACTCTTGTAAGAGTGCAGGGAAGAGCAACTAAGATGATTAAAGGCCCGGAGACTAAAACCTATGACGAAATTTTGCAGGAACTGGGTTTGGCTAGTCTAGAGAAAAGAAGGACTAGCGGGTGACATGCTATCAGTATTCCGATATTTAAGGGGCTGCCACAAAGAAGAGAGGGGTCAACTTATTTTCCAAAGGACCAGAAGGCAGGACAAGAAACAATGGGTGGAAACTAACCAAGGAGAGAAGCAACCGAGAACTTAGGAGAAATTTCCTAACACTGAGAACAATTAATCAGTGGAACAGCTTGCCTCCAGAAGTTGTGAATACCCCAACACTGGGTGATTCATGAGTGGAGGTTTTTAAGAAGAGACTAGATAACCACTTGTCTCAAATTGCATAGGGTCTCCCACTTGAGCAGAGGACTGGGACTATAAGCAGGTGAGAATCGAACTGCTAGCAGTCAGAAGAGTTAATCCGAAAATACTGCATTCTAACCATTGCACCACTATGGCGGAAGGAAGGAAGGAAGGAAGGAAGGAAGGAAGGAAGGAAGGAAGGAAGGAAGGAAGGAAGGAATAGCAATAGCAGACTTACATACCACTTCATAATGCTTTCCACCCCTCTCTAAGCAGTTCACAGAATCAGGATCGTTCCCCCAATAATCTAGGTCCTCATTTTACCAACCTGGGAAGGACGGAAGGCTGAAACAATCTTGAGCCAGTCAGAATCTGGGTGATTCATCAGTGGAGGTTTTTAAGAAGAGACTAGACAGTCACTAGTCTCAAATTGTACAGGGTCTCTTGCTTGATCAGGGGGCTGGACTAGAAGAAGATGAGAATCGAACTGCTAGCAGTCGGCAGAGTCAGCCTGCAATACTGCGTCCTAACCACCGCGCAACAATGGTGCTTGCAAAAATAGTTTTCCCCTCCAATACAATCCTGGGTTGTTGTTGTTGTTGTTGTTTTGTTGTTTTTTCCCCACCCCGCCACCCCCGCGACCAGTTCTGGGGGGCTTTGGGACGTGTTAATTTGCACAGGCCAATAAGTGCAAGCCAATAGAAAACGGCGTGGCCAAAGCCGTTGAGCAGACGGGGAGATGGATGAACCTTGGCATTTCATTCTAAGCCTGGCATGCCACAGTAAATATCAGAGGTAATGATATTGACTTTAAGGTAATGCAACTCCAAATGTCACTTCTCTTTCCGGATTGCATTTGCATTATTCTTGGCCTACGTTCTCCTCAAGCCGCAGATGACGAGCTGGATAGGGGAACAGACACCCCCCCCTCTCTCCCCCACTACCTCTATCTAATATAAATGACAGATTAACTGCGTTGGAAGGGACCTTGTAGGTCATCTAGTCCAACCCCCGCTCAAGCAGAAGAGCCTACACCGATTCTGACAGATGGCAGTCCAGTCTCTTCTTGAATGCCTCCAGCAATGAAGCTGCAAAACTTCCGAAGGCAACTTCTGTTCCATGGGTTGACTGTTCTCCCTGTCAGGAATTTCCTCTGTATTTCTAGCTTCAATCTCTCCTTGTTCAGTTTCCATCCATTCTTGTCTGGCCTTCGGGTGCCTTGGGAAATAGCTTGACCCACGCTCCTTTCTGTGGCAGGCCCTCAAATATTGGAAGCAGTAGTAGGATTCAGCCAATTTGCACCTATTCAAGAGAATCAGTTGTTAACTTTCAAAGCAGTTGGGAGAACTGGTTATTGGAAGAAATCTCCTTTTGTTTTTTTCCCACTTTACAGGGCTAATCCTGTAAGGAAGGCAGGAAGGAAACATTCTGGTGTTGTTTCTAGCCTGATCTTTATTGCCCTGCTTACAGAAACTGCCTGTCCGGTTAACCCTTATTGCATTGTGACAACTAAGGCAAAGCACCCATTGACGTGAGTGACGTTGAGTGGGCCATGCCCACCCAGTCACATGACCACTGACCCCATCTACCCAGCTGGTCATTAGGGCAGAGAACTGGCTGTTCAATTATTCGAATCCCACCACCAATTGGAACCTTGCTATCATATCTCCCCTGGAGTATAAACCTATATTCTCTTCACTAGGCTAGACAAGCCCAGTTCATGCAACTATTCTTCATATGTTTTAGCCTCCAGTCCTAACTAAAAGTTTTCCCCCTTTCCCAAACGATCAGCCACCTGGTGCAATCAAGGTCCTTGTCCAGTTGCTTGGAATTTTCACTCCTCCTTTCTTCAGCCACCTGTGGGAATGTCCTTGGTTCCCAGGGGAATCTATTCTGTTTTGGCTACAAAACAGGGGTGAAATGCTCCCGGTTCAGGCCAGTTCACCCAAAGTGGTAATAAACAATACTACTGTTCACCCGAACCTGTAGTAAAAAGATGCTTAACAAAGTAAAAAAAAAAAAAGTTCTGATGATCAGCTGCGCTGCGCAATGGTAGGAACTTTTTTTCACTTTTTTTTTAATCATTTGGGGTCTGTTTTTGTTCCCAGGAGGCTTCCCTGAGGCTTGCTGGGCCAAAAATGGGTGGATGGTGGAGGGTGCTGCAAAAGAAAGAAAGAAAGAGAGAGAGAGAGAGAGAGAGAGAGAGAGAGAGAGAGAGAGAGAGAGAGAGAGAGAGAAGGGAAAAAGGAGAGGGAGGAAAGACCACAAACCTGGCACTAGACACAGCTTCAGAGGATACCTTGAAAGAAAGAGCACAGCAATCCAGGGCTGGAAGGGACCTGGAGGTCATCTAGTCCAACCCCCTCCTCCAGCAGGAAATCATTAAAGTGAGTTTCTGTCTTTTGATGCCCCCCAGTCACATAACTACATAGTCACACCCACCCAATCAAGCCATGACCACAGAACTGGTAGGAAAACATTTTAGAGTTCACCACTGCTACAAAACCCCCGCTATCTCTATTTCCCGCCCCCCTCTCCTCCCTACCCCTTAGGACTATTGTGGCAACAGTGAAGCCCCCAAGATGGCTTCGGTCAGCCAGCTTCAAAGTTGAGACACCGACCCCTCTTTGAAAAGAAAGAAAACCCTTAACCTTAAATGGAATCGTGATTGGCGTGTGTTTTCCCATCCTCTGACTTGATTAACATTTAAATGCCATTTGGGGTGGCTGTGAGCGCTGTCTTTTCAAACAAACAAATTACAGATTTTTTTTCTCCGAGAGAATGGACATCACAGGAGCTCTTTCATTTCATACCTAATTGAAAATGCTTTTTGGAAAATAATTCCTTGGGGGGGGGGCGTTCTAAAAGACGATGCATTTGGGATCTTTTCATCCCATCTAACCAGCTCTTTGTTCCTTCTCATATTATTAGAATATAGAATAACAAGAGTTGGAAGGAACCTCGAAGGTCCTCTAGTCCAACCCCCTGCTTAGGCAGGAAACCCTACAACACTTCAGACAAATAGCTATCCAACATCATCTTAAAGACTTCCAGTGTTGGGGCATTCACAACTTCTGGAGGCAAACTGTTCCACTGATTAATTGTTCTAACTGTCAGGAAGTTTCTCCTCAGTTCTAAGTTGCTTCTCTCCTTGATTAGTTTCCACCCATTGCTGCTTGTTCTACCCTCATGTGCCTTGGAGAATAGTTTTGCTCCCTCTTATTTGGGGCAACCCCTGAGATATTGGAAGACTGCTATCATGTCTCCCCTGGTCCTTCTCTTCACTAGACCAGCCATGCCCAGTTCCTGCAATCGTTCTTCATATTCCTTAGCTCCTTCCCAGCTCAAGTTTTCAAGAAAACACAGACAATTTTACTGCGGCTCTCTGAGCTTCCCTGTTTTGTTGCAGACATTTCATGACCGAACTAGGGAACAACATCTTAACACTCCCCTCAACACTGGCAAGGAACGCCACTGGTATCTAAAAAGAGAACAAACTCCACTCCCATTTAGCACTGAGGATGTTACCTAGTTTGGTGATGAAACGTTGACAGGAAAACATTCAGAACTAGAGGCAACATGATAGCTGTCGTAGAATAGAATAGAATAGAATAGAATAGGATAGGATAGGATAGGATAGGATAGGATAGAATAGAATAGAATAGAATAGAATAGAATAGAATAGAATAAGAGAACAAACAGAACAGAACGGAACAGAACAGAACAGAACAGAATAAGAGAAAGAATAGAACAGAACAGAACAGAACAGAACAGAACAGAATAGAATAGAATAGAATAGAATGGTAGTCCCAAAGGTGCTTTTTATTTATTTTTTATTTTTTTGGAAGAGACAACTTGACTTTCTGGACCAGGAAACCAGAAAAACCTGCCATTCCCCAACATCCAGTCAGAGCTGAAGAGGTTTCTTGGATGAGAAGTGAAATATCTTCAAAGAAAAGCCAGAATTTAAAAAAAAACACCATCCAGGTTTGGTCACCACACTATAAAAAAGATGTTGAGATTCTAGAAATAGTGCAGAGAAGAGGATGATGAGGGGACTGGAGGCTCAAATATATGAAGAACGGTTGCAGGAACTGGGCATGGCTGGTCTAGTGAAGAGAAGGACCAGGGGAGACATGATAACAGTCTTCCAATATTTGAGGGGCTGCTCCAGAGAGGATGGGGGGTTCAAGCTACTTTCCAAAGTATCTGAATCCACACAAGGACTAATGGATGGAAACTGAACAAGGAGAGATTCAATCTAGAAATAAGGAGGAACTTTCTGACAGTGAGAACAATCAACCCATGGAACAAAAGTTCCCTTCGGAAGTTGTGGAACCTTAATCACTGGAGGCTTTCAAGAAGAGATTGGACTGCCATTTATCAGAAATGGTGTAGGGTCTCCTGCTTGGGTGGGGGGTTGGACGAGATGACCTATAAGGTCCCTTCCAACTATGTTCATCTGAATGTCCAGTTGCCTCTTGCAAAGAAGCCTCTTAATCAGAGCTTTGGACTAGAAGACCTCCAAGGTCCCTTCCAAGCCTCTTATATTCCGTGTTCTAAAGTGACTTTTGAATGCAGAAAAGCTTCGCATTGTATTTCCCAGTGTTTTTACGAGTCTTTCGAAGTGGCCCAGGGTCTCCGCTTTGTGTTCCGCCAGCTATTACATTGCCTCCTGCTTTATTACTCCTGTTATTCAAGGTATTTGTTAGACATTCAATAAGCATTTAAAAAAAACCACCACGTTATGTAACCGAAAGACACAAGGCAACGCAATGAAATGTTTGAATAGAGAGGAAAAACAAGATCAGCACCATTGTGTAACCTAATCATAGATAATTAAAACAACCTTCCACAGGAAAAAGAACCATCCTCACGACCACAAAGAGAAGAGATTAGACTATGAATAAAAATAATTAAATCATGTTAAATCACGATCCGAGGATTGTGCAAAGAAGTGGGAAAACAGAAGGTCATGGTTGGGAACCAAAAGTAAATAATTGGAGGGACTAATTCAGGTTTTTATAGAGTATTTCATAAGGGGATGGAGGTCTAACTCATATCCTAACCCTGGCAAAAGCTCGGCTAAAAAGGGAAGTGGAAATTGGTGGTTCAACCACTTTAGAATAGAATAGAATAGAATAGAATAGAATAGAATAGAATAGAATAGAATTCAATACAATACAATACAATACAATACAATACAATACAATACAATACAATACAATACAATACGGAATGGAACGGAAGAGAACAGAACAGAACAGAATATAATTCTTTATTGGCCAAGTGTGATTGACAAACAAGGAATTTGTCTTTGGTGCCTATGGTCTCAGTGTACATAAAAAGACAAGATACATTCATCAAGAATCATAAGGCACAACACTTAGTGATAGTCATAGGGTACAAATAAGCAATCAGGAAACAATCAATATAAATCGTAAGGATACGAGCCACAAAGTTACAGTCCTGCAGTCATAAGTGGGAGAAGATGGGCGATAGGAACGATGAGAAGTTTGACAGTGGTGAGGGAATTAGTTGTTTAGCAGAGTGATGGCATTTGGGGGAAAACTGTCCTTGTGTCTAGTTGTCTTGGTGTGCAGTGCTCTATAGCATCATTTTGAGGGTAGGAGTTGAAACAATTTATGTCCCAGATGTGTGGGTTCTGTAGATATTTTCACAGCCCTCTTTTTGACTCGTGCAGTGTGCAGGACCTCGATGGAAGGCAGGTTGGTAGCCATTGGTTTTTCTGCAGTTCTGATTACCTCTGAAGTCTGTTTTGTTGGGTTGCAGAACCAAACCAGACAGTTCTGGAGGTGCAGATGACAAACTCAATCCTTCCTCGGTAGAAGGGATTGTGGCATACCAGAGGTTATCTTAGCAGATTGTTAACAGAGATGTTGGAGTTTCTTGTCCAAAGTTGAGGTTTTGGCACCTTGTGTAAGTCTACACAGATCACAATCCATAGGAGATGACCAGGGTGAGCCTGAGGGGGGCGGGGTCAGCTATGTCATACGTCCCAAATACGTCTATATATATATAATCATCTATCATCTATCTATCCATCATCCATCCATCCATCCATCCATCCATCCATCCAGGAGATTCAATTTTCAATTTCAATTTATTAGCGCTTGTAGACCGCCCTCTCTCCCGAAAGGGACTCGGGGCGGTGTACAGTCCATGTCAAAGTACAAAATTAAAACAATTAAAATTACTAAATGGACAGTATACATATACAAATATAAAATAGATGGATAAGAGGAGGATAAAAGATGTGCAGGACTGTATTGCTAATAAATAATTAAAATAACAGACATTAAAATCCCAATACCCAATAAAATTAAGTCTACAGAATAATCCCCTTAAAAACCAGTAAAAATATAAATGCCAGGAGATAGGCGTTGAAATTATGCCAGGCCAGCCAGTCGGAACAGGTGAGTCTTTAGTTTCTGCCGGAAGGAGCGGAAGTCGGTGGTGGTTCTAATGTCGGGGGGGAGGTCATTCCAGAGGGTTGGGCCCATCACAGAGAAGGCCCTCCTCCTTGGCGTCGCCCACTGGCATTGCCTAGCGGACGGCACCAGGAGAAGCCCCTCCCTGTGAGAGCGAATTGGCCGCTGGGATGTATGTGGGAGGACCCGATCCTGCAGGTAACTGGGCCCTATGCCATGGAGCGCTTTAAAGATGGTGGTCAGAACCTTGAAACGCACCCGAAAGACCACAGGCAGCCAGTGCAGCTCGCGCAGGAGCGGTGTTACATGGGAGTACCTGGTACTCCCCATGACTGCCCGCGCGGCTGCGTTCTGGATTAGCTGCAGTCTTCGGGCGCGTCCCAAGGGAAGCCCCATGTAGAGAGCATTACAGTAGTCCAGGCGAGACGTCACCAGTGCATGAGTGACCGTGCGTAGGGCATCCCGGTCCAGGAGGGGGCGCAATTGGCGCACCAGGCGAACCTGGTGGAACGCCCCCCTTGCCACGGCTGCCACATGGTCATCCATTGACAGCCGGGCATCTAGGAGGACGCCCAAATTGCGCGCCCGTTCCACAGGGGGCAGCTGCTCGCCCCCTATGGCCAGCGTTGGGATTAGCTGACTGAACCGAGGTGCCAGTAGCCACAGCCACTCAGTCTTGGAGGGGTTGAGTTTGAGTCTGTTGTCCCCCATCCAGACCCCAACGGCTTCCAAACACCGGGACATCACTTCGACAGCCTCACTGGGGTGGTTTGGGGTTGAAACGTACAGCTGAGTATCATCAGCGTACAGATGGTATTCAACCCCAAGACCACGGATGATCTCCCCCAGCGGCTTCACATATGTGTTGAACAGGAGGGGCGAAAGGACCGATCCCTGCGGCACCCCACAAGTGAGTGACCTCAGGGTCGACCTCTGCCCCCCCGTCAACACACATTGCGACCGGTCGGAGAGGTAGGAGCCGAACCACCGTAAAACGGTGCCTCCGACTCCCATCCCCTCCAGCCGGCGCAATAGGATACCATGGTCTATGGTATCAAAAGCCGCTGAGAGATCTAATAGGACCAGGATAGAGGAGCAACCTCTATCTCTGGCCCTCCAGAGATCATCAACCAGCGTGACCAAGGCTGTCTCCGTGCTGTGTCCGGGTCGGAAGCCGGACTGGCGTGGGTCTAGATATTCGGATTCGTCAAGGTGTCATGGAAATTGCTGCGCCACCACATTCTCAACAACCTTCGCTAAAAAAAGAAGGTTGGAGACTGGACGATAATTAGCCAGCTCCATTGGGTCCAGTGAAGGCCTCTTGAGTAAGGGCCTCACCACCGCCTCTTTCAAGGCAGTTGGTAAGGATCCCTCACCCAATGAAGCATTTACCAGGCCCAGAAGCCAGCCTCGTGTCACCTCTCAGGATGCCAGTACCAGCCAGGAGGGACACGGGTCCATTAAACATGTGGTGGGCTGCAGCCGTCCACGCAACCTGTCCAAATCCTCGGGGGCAACAGAGTCAAACTCCTCCCAGAGTGGTCTTACAAGACTCACTGTTGACGGCTCGTCCGTGCCACTGGAGGGGGGCCATCCGCTCCGGATCTGAGTGATTTTGTCCTGCAGATATTCCCCAAACTCCTCTGCTCTACCCTGCAAGGGCGCCACCCGCGCCCCCTGTGATAGGAGGGAGCGGGTCACCCTAAACAGGGCGGCAGGGCGGTTATCCGCGGACGCAATAAGAGCGGCACAATGTCTACGTTTGGCCGCTCTCAATGCCACAAGGTAGGTCCGTAAATAGGATCTTACCTGTGTTCGATCAGACTCGGAGCGTGAGGACCTCCACCTGCTCTCTAGACGTCTCCTATGGCGCTTCATCGCCCTCAGCTCCTCGGTGTACCAAGGGGCTCGGGCGGATCACTGCCGCAGGAGAGGTCGCAAAGGCGCAACCTGGTCCAAGGCCCCAGCCGCCGCCATATTCCAGGCGGCCACTAGGTCCTCTGACCGAGCGCGGGTCAGGGCTACAGGTAGCGGCCCAAGCTCCGTCTGGAACCTCTCCGGTTCCATCAGGTGCTTGGGGTGGTACCAGCTTGGACGAGCTGGCTCCGCCTCCTCGCGGTGAGGGGTAGTGACAGGGAAGTCGAGCCGGAGATAATCAGGCTGAGCCCAAAGTAAGGACTCAAACACATCATCAGTCTGGAGTCCCTTCACCCCTACAAGCGATCTCAATTCAACCCACCTTGAATTCCATTGACTCTTATCTACCTCCATCTCCAATTTGCTTCAACCGTTAGGAGTTCAGATTCTCGCAGAGAGAGCTGCAGCATAGGATACACCTGCATGCATTCATCCGGACGGCCTGATTTCCTGGGCTTGACAATCCCCTTAATTTGGATGCAACCAGCTGACACCCCTTCCCCTTTCTTCCGAAAGCCTTGATGGACTCCCAGCCGAGCACCTGGCGAGTTTTTTTTATCAATATGCTTCAGACCGTTCAGGCAGGTCCTTAAATCAGGGGGGGAGGGAGCGAGAGAACCGATGAGTGATGAGGAAGCCACGCAGCTAAGGCCAACTTTATGACAGTGACAGGAGCCCAAAGCAATCTTCCTAGGGGTGTACATTTCTTAAAACCCAGTGACACCTGTTTGAAAGCCACCCACCTTTCCTGAAAGGCACCTGATGATGGATTGTCATGTTTGATTGCTGCCTTCCTCTCCCTTCATTTAAATGTGGTTTCTCTTCTTTTTTTTTTTACCCATTGCAGCTCATTAATTCATCCTTGATTCATCCCTTCAGAAAAATAACATTACCATCACCTCCATCTGATATCTCTGTGGTTTCCTGATGTCAATAATTCATGAGAGCAGGAGGAGAATTCAAGGTTTGGAGCAGGAAAAGACCTCTGGCCGGTCTTCCTCAAATGGTCCACTCCCCTGGTGTTCCTTTCCCCTAAACGAAGGTGCTTTAAGACTCGCGGACTTCAACTCCCAGAATTCCTCAGCCAAAATGGCTGACTGAGCAATTCTAGGAGTTGACATCCACAAGGATTAAATTGGCCAAGTTTGGAGATCCCTGCTTTGGAGAAAGGAACATAGGAGAATGGACCATTTCAGGAAGACCAGCCAAAGTTCTTCTCCTGCTCAGAGAGGCAACAAAAACAGGCACCAGGAAAAAAAGTTCAAGATCGTCTGATGAATAACAGAATAGCAGAGTTGGAAGGGACTTCAAAGGTCTTCTAGTCGAACCCCCATTTCAGACAAATGGTTGTCCAATCTCTTCTTAAAAGTCTCCAGTGATGAAGCCTCCAAAACTTCCACTGATCCATAATTCTCGTTGTCAGGAAACTACAAATGGTATTTCAATCAGAATAGAGCTGTCACAGCTGAAAACAGAGCCCAGGAGTCTGCTTTTTCTGACAGAGCACTTGGGCTATCACAGGCACCCCCTGACATGAGTTATGTCAAGCTGGCCACACCCACCCTGGCCATGATGCGGCCCTCAATGAAGTCAAGTTTGATACCTGTGAACTAGACATATCTCATTCCTGCAATGTTTTAGCTGCCAGTCCCCTAATCATCTTGGTTGCTCTTCTCTGCACTCTTTCCAGAGTCTCAGCCTTTTATATTGTGGTGACCAAAACTGGATACAGTACTCCAAGGCTAATCCTTCTCAAAGTCAGGAAATTTCTCCTTAGTTCTAGATTGCTCCTCTCCTTGATTAGTTTCCACCCATTGCTTCTTGTCCTGCCCTCAGGTGCTTTGGAGAATAGTTTGACTCCCTCTTCTTTCAATATCTCCCCAGAGATATTGGAACACTGCTATCATGTCTCCCCTAGTCCTTCTTTCTATTAAACTAGACATAGTTTAGTTCCTGCAACCGTTCTTCCTAGGTTTTAGTCTCCAGTCCCCTAATCCTCTTTGTTGCTCTTCTCTGCACTCTTTCTGGAGTCTACACATCTTTTTTATATCGTGGCAACCAAAACTGAATGCCATATTCCAAGTGTGGCCTTCCCAAGGCCTTATAAAGTGGTATTAACACTTCACGTGATCTTGATTCTATCCCTCTGTTGATGCAGCCTACAACCGTGTTGACTTTTCTGGCAGCTGCTGCACACAGCTGGCTCCTATTTAAATGTCCACTAGGACTCCAAGATCCCTCTCACAGTTACGACTATTGAGACAGGGACTACCAATCCCATACTTGTGCATTTGGTTTTTCTTGCCTAAATGTAGATCCTTACTTTTTTCTAGAGTGGCCTTAATGGAATTATTGCCCCAGAATCCCTTGTACGACTCCCATATATTTTTTTCTATCGCAACCAAATTAAATGCGTAATAAAATAAGAGTCTCGCCACCAACATTCAAATGACTATCTCAGCTCAGACCCAGACATAACGATACTTCCAGCGAAACATCTGCAAAAATACATGGAGGCTTTTAAACGGATTAAGGGAGCCGGCTGTATATATTAATAGCAGATATTCTCCTTGTAAGGGGAAACAACTGAAGCGAAGAGAAAACTAGCAGTGATTCTGTGGGTGGATGAATGTGAATTTGTAAGGGCTTAAAGGCAATTCTCAGTTTATGACCACAATTAGAATGCAGAATAACAGAGTTGGAAGGGACCCTGTAGGTCATCTAGTCCAACCCCCTGCCCAAGGAGGAGACCTACACCATTTCTGGCAGAGGGCAGCCCAGTCGTTTCTTGAAAGCTTCCAGGGATGAAGATCCAAGTGCCAAAAAGGGAGCATACATGTGCTCGTCTGGCCCACAATCCGGAAGAGGAGCTGCCCAGGGGGTATGCACGCCCTGGAAAATAAACGTCCAGTTTCCAGCACACACATGTGCGCCAGCCAGCTAGTTCTCTCGTTACTGGTGCGATCAGCTGGCCAGCGTGCTTGCTCATGTGAGAAAACGGGAGACCAACTGTTCCAGTTTCTGGCACTGCCGCATGCACGAAGGCCAGCTGACCATCGTGCGTTTGTGCGTGCCAGAAACCCGGGAGAGGAACCGGCAACGGCGTGCATGCCAGGCAACATGGCTCCATGTGCCACTTCGGGCACGCGTGCCATAGGTTCACCATCAATGGCTTGGCTGTTGGGTGCCAAAAATGTGATCGTGAACAATAACAGCATGTCTGCCAGCACTCATAATGCCATTTTCACTCACCCCGGTCCCTCGGAAGCTCTTCCGAAGCCAGAAACGGTTCGTTTCCAAACTTCCCTGGAGCCTGGGGAGGGTGAAAAAGCCCTCCCCCGGCCCTCTAGAGAGGCTGAATATCAGCTGGCAACAGCTCACATGCCCGCAGAGTCACCTGTGCCATAGGTTCGCCATCATTGTTCTAGGGTGTTGGCTATCTCTGCCAGCTTAGTATCATCTGCAAATTTAGTAAGTTCCCCTTCTATTCGCTCGTCTAAGTCGTTTATGAAGATATTGAAGAGTGCTGGGTGTAAGACAGAAACTTGTGGTACCTCACAGCTTATTTCCCTTCATGTAGACTTAGACTCATTAATGCAGGGGTGTCCAAACTTGGGAACTTTAAGACTTGTGGACTTCGACTCCCAGAATTCCCCAGCCAACACAGTCCAAACCTGGGAACTTGAAGACTCATGGATTTCAACTCCCCGAATTCTCCCCGCAACAAAGATGATTAGGGGACTGGAGACTAAAACATATGAAGAACGGTTGCAGGAACTGGGTATGTTTAGCTTAAGAGAAAGAAGGACTAGGGGAGACATGATAGCAGAGTTCCAATATCTCAGGGGTTGCCACAAAGGAGAGGGAGTCAAGCTATTCTCCAAGGCACCTGAGGGTAGAACAAGAAGCAATGGGTGGAAACTAATCAAGGAGAGAAGCAACTTAGAACTAAAGAGAAACTTCCTGACAGTTAGAACAATTAATCAGTGGAACAGAAGTTGCCTCCAGACGTTGTGAATGCCCCAACACTGGAAGTCTTTAAGAAGATGTTGGATAGCCATCTGTCTGAAAGGGTATAGGGTTTCCTGCCTAGGCAGGGGGTTGGACTAGCAGACCTCCAAGCTCCCTTCCAACTCTATTGTTGTATTGTATTTTATTGCATTGTATTGTATTGTATTGTAAGTTCCCAAGTTTGGACACCCCTGCATTAAGGACTACTCATTGAATACAATTTGTCGGCCAGTTACGAATCCATCTGGTGGTGATGCTATCTGGATCTTGAGCTAATCATCTAGGGACTGGCTATTCCTGGCAGCTTAAACTCAGAACTACCACAACCACAGAGCACTAAAGGACAGAGCAGTGATTTATTCCTACTAGAAGAATTTTATTTTGCACACGGTGCTTTTCTGAATCACTGGTTTTCCTATTATTTTATTTTGGGGTGAGCTACTTCTGCCAAGGATGTCGATTTCCCTGCCCTGGATAGACCTCTGCAGCTCTTCCATGTCTGCTTCTCCGAATATATTATTTTGTATTATAAATCAATGTTGATCTGCCAGCCCCTATTGTGCGATTTCCAATTCTGAAGGTTGTTCTTTCCAGAACCGGTGCCTTCCTTTCGAACATCTCCTGCTTGTCGGACTTGGTCTGTGAGAAGCAAATCATTATTTCTATGTTTTCAATCTTTGTATATTTGCGAAGGGTAAACCATGATTAAGCAAAATCCAGGAGAACAAGGAAGAAATGTTGTGGCCTCACAACAAGACTAGATTTCATACCTCAAAAGTCACCCAAGAGGCAATTGCAAACGGTTTTGCAACAGAATAGAGCTGGAAGGGACCTTGGAGGTCTTCTAGTCCATCCCCCTGCTCAGGCAGGAGACCCTATATGATTCCAGGCAAGTGGCTGTCTAGTCTCTTCTTAAAAACCTCCAGTGATGGAGCACCCACAACTTCTGGTGGCAAGCTGTTCCACTGGTTAATTGCCCTTGCTTTTAGAAAGTTTCTCCTCAATTGCTTCTCTCCTGAATTGGTTTCCATCCATTGTTTCTTCTCCTGCCTTCTGGTGCTTTGGAAAATAGGTTGACCCCCCCTTCTTTGTGGCAGCATGTCAGATACTGGAATTCTGCTATTATGCCACCCTTAGTGTTGCTACTTTCTCATGCAATTGTTTGTAGTCAGCCTGTGTTGTTATTAACCAGAATAGAGCTGGAAGGGACCTTGGAGGTCTTCTAGTCCAACCCCCTGCTCAAGCAGGAGACCCTATACCAAGTGGCTGCCCAATCTCTTCTTAAGGACCTCCAACTTCTAGAGGGAAGTAGTTCCACTAGTAGTTGATTGTTCTAACTATCAGGAAGCTTCTCCTTAGTTCCAGGTTGCTTCTCTCCTTGATTCCTTTCCATCCATTGCTTCTTCTCCTGCCTTCGGATGCTTTGGAGGATATTATGCTTTTATTTTGGAAAAAACACGCAGAGTAAAAGAAGGTCAAACCAGCGTAGCAATGTGGTTAAAAAAAAAGGAGTGAAATCCAGTTTGAAACCATGAATTGTTAGCAATATTTATATTTGCAGATCTGTGTGTGTGTGTACCATGTGTGCATTCTTTATGTGTAAGAGTAGATATATACTTTCTTTTGAGAGCAGGCAACAGAATTTCATTTTTAATGTGGCCCAGTGTGCTCAGAGTTAAAAAGAAGGCAATAAAGGTTATCTTATCTATTATCTAATCTTAATTATTAGCAATTATGGTTAGTTATTCATTAAGTTCCAGCTGAAAAAGCCAATTGGCAGCATTCCAACTGACACCCCCAACGAAAGGAGACTCCGAGACTTGAGTTTCCCCAAAGTTCCAATTTATTAGAGATGTCATATTGGCACATCTGGGAAAACCCAAATTTGAGAGCTTCCAGCTTTTCCCCACCCAACTGAAAGTCCAAGTCCCTGTCCAGCACCCACATGTCCATCATATGATCCAATCAGGCACCGTCCCAACTGGAGATGCCTTCTAGTCACACCACCGCAGCTGCAAGGCAATATGACCTTGACTCTCTGAGAAAGGAATGTTATTTAGACTATCTATCTCCCATACTCTGTATAATCTCCCCTTCCCATTTTCCCACAGTAGAAAATGTGGCAGGCCTGAAGGCAGAATGTAAAAAATGGCTTTCAGGTCTGACACCAGCTTGAAACTGCTAGATATCACGCTGAACAATAGGGAAGATTTTCTAGGTCTCTGAAGTGGAGAAGACTTACCATCTGCCCCTATATACCATTTCAGATAAATGGTTATCTAATCTCATCTTAAAGACTTCCAGTGTTGGGGCATTCACAACGTCTGGAGGCAACTTCTGTTCCACTGATTGATTGTTCTAACTGTCAGAAAGTTTCTCGTCCGTTCTAAGTTTCTTCTCTCCTTGATTAGTTTCCACCCATTGCTTCTTTTTCTACCCTCAGGTGTTTTGGAGAATTAGGTTGACCCCCTCTTCTTTGTGGCAGCCCCTGAGATATTGGACCATGTCATCCTTAGTCCTTCTTTTCATTCAAGAGAAGGCCTATGGTTTGTAGGATAGCAGTCTTCTAATATTTGAGAAGCTGACATAAAGAAGGAGAGAACCTCTTCTCCAAAGCACCTGAGGGCAAGACAAGAGGTAATGGGTGGAGACTGATCAAGGAGAGATACAACCTAGAACTAAGGACAATGAGAACAATCAATCAGTGGAACTGCTTGCCTCCAGAATTTGTGGGTGCTCCCAACACTGGAGTCTGTAGAGATTCTCAAAGGTGCTTTTTCAGGAGACAACTGGACTCTCTTGTTTTTTTTCTTTAAAGACGTTTGACTTCTCATCCAAGAAGCTTCTTCAGCTCTGACTGGATAGTGGGGAATGGGAGTATTTATATTCCTTGCAGACAGCTGGTCATTTGCATCCTTGCATCCAGTCAGAGCTGAAGAAGCTTCTTGGATGAGAAGCGAAACATCTTCAAAGAAAAACCAGAAAGTCCAGTTGCCTCCTGAAAAATGGTTGTTTTGGGACAACCATGATTTGGATGACTGAGAATCTCTACAGACGTTTAGCTATACAATTTGGGATGAAGACCCTTTGAAAGGTGTGGGAGTAGGAATGGATTTCCAGAGAGAAAATTGCAGACTATAGGAACCATTTGCCCCACTCAGGTGACCCTGAGGACACAGATTAACCTCCAAGTGCTTCAACAGCCCTGTAAAAGGGTGCAAATGATAGCAGACTTCCAATATTTGAGGAGCTCTTACGAAGAAGAGGAAGGAGTCAAGCTATTCACCAAAACAATTGAAGGCAGGAGAAGAAGCAACAGAGGGAAGGCCATCAAGGAGAGAAGCCACTTGGAATCAAGGAGGAACTTCCTAACAGAGACACCAGAGGTTGTGGGTGCTTCGTCACTGGAGGTTTTCAAGGAGAATCTGGACTGCCATTTCTCCAAAATGGTGTAGTGTCTCCTGTTTCAGCAAAAAGTTGGACTGGTAGACCTCCAAGTTTCCTCCCAACTCTATTACTCTGTAGATGACCCACAACTCATTCTTTAATCTCCTTCTGCCACCTGTGCAGGTAGCAGATATACATTGTCTAACCTTGTCGTTCCACAACTGTTTTACCAGTCCTGTGAACATTTAGCCATCCTTTGCAAAGAGTCACGTCCTCTCTCTGGATCTCAGGGCCCCACCCCGTTCTTCAGATTTTTTCCCCACCCCGTTCTTTCTTCTCAAGATACTTATTAATTGTGAAGATTTCTGGTTGGAAGGGATTTGTAGTTAGGAAAATTAATTTCGCCATGGCCTCCGCAGAAGGTGGCCGGAAGGGAGAAGCAATGGAGGGGGGGAGGAGGGGCATTGAACAGATTTGGCTTTATGGTTCCGAGTGAAGTTGTGATGAACCATCTGGGGACGGGGGGGGGGGGGGGGGAGGCTTGAGATGACACAATCAGAGGGGGCTGCAGATTGCCAATGAAAAACCTGGCCTGGGATGTGCGAGAGGGAAGCTGTCTCGACTCCTTCGCTTAGATAAATCATAGCGTGTCCTCCCACCCACCCGTCATCTTGATAACAGTCACACAGAGAGGTTGGGGTTTTTTTTAAAAAAAAAAATTAATAGCGCCGTCAAACTTAGTATTAGGAGCTGGACTCGGAAGAAGACATTTCAAATTAACCCAGTCAACAGTCAATATCGAATGCAATGCAGAGCTTATCAGGTTTTTATCCAGTCAAAGATGTCTGGATGTTTTCTCCCAGAATTGCCCGGCCAGTTGTGCTAGGTGAGAATTCTGGGAGTTGTTGTTGACCTACCTATCCTCCATCTATCTTTCTGTCATCTCTCTATCATTCTGCCAAAGAGGAAAATATTGGAAAGTTTTCATGAATCTCTCTCCCTCTCTCTCCCTCCTTCCCTCTCTCCCTCCCTCCCTCCCTCTCTCTCCCTCCCTCCCTCTCTCCCTCCCTCTCTCTCCCCCTGCCCCCCTCCCACCTTCTCATCTCTCCCCTCCCTCTCTCTCCCCTCCCTCTCTCTCCCCTCCCTCTCTCTCCCCTCCTTCTCTCTCCCCCTGCCACCCTCCCCCTTCTCATCTCTCTCCCTCCCTCTCTCTCCCCATCCCTCACTCCCTTCTTCTCTCTCCCTCCCTCCATCTCTCCCTCCATCCCTCTCTCCCTCCCTCTCTCTCCCCCTGCCACCCTCCCTCCCTCTCCTCTCTCGTCCATCCTCTCTCTCCCCTCCCTCTCTCTCCCCCTGCCACCTTCCCCATTCTCATCTCTCTCCCTCTCTCTCTCTTCCCATCCCTCACTCCTTCCTCTCTCTCCCCCTCCATCTCCCCCTCCATCTCTCCCTCCCTCTCTCTCCCCTCCCTCCCTCTCTCCCTCTCTCTCTTTCTCCCTCCCTCCCTCTCCCCCTCCCTCCCCCCTCTTCCTCTCCTTTAGGACCCTTGCATTCCAAATTTAAATTCACAGCTGCCATAGCAAAAATAAAAATGAAAAATAGGGGGAAAGGAAAAATTGAAAAAAATATGTATTCAGTTCCTTTTCTACATCCAATGTCTATGGAGATTTTTCCCAGCCATTCAGGTCCTGGTTGTCCCAAAGGTGCTTTTTTCAGGAGGCAACTGGACTTTCTTGTTTTTTTTCTTTTGAAGACGCTTCACTTCTCATCCAAGAAGCTTCTTCAGCTCAGGCAGGAAAGTGGGGAATGGAAGGATTTACATTCCTTGCAGACAGCTGGTCATTTGCATCCTTTTAGAGGGTCATTGAAGCACCTGGAGGTTTATCTTTGTCCTCAAATAAATCCTTCCACACACACACCCCCAATCCAGTCAGACCTGAAGAAGCTTCTTAGAAATGTCTTCAAAGAAAAACCAGAAAGTCCAGTTGCCTCTTGAAAAAGCATTTTTGGGACAACTGAGGACAAAGACAAACCTCCAGGTGGCCTCAATGACCTTCCAAAAGGATGCAAATGACCAGCTGTCTGCAAGGAACATAAATCCTTCCCTTCCCCATCATCCGGTCAGAACTGGAGAAGCTTCGTGGATGAGAAGCGAAATGTCTTCAAAGATAAAACGAGAAAGTCCAGTTGCCTCTTGAAAAAAAAAAGCACCTTTGGGATTTTCTACATCCACTTTTTGCTCTTGAATCAGTTGGTTTTCCCTCATGGAGTCTGGGAAATATTCTGATGTCGGCCTCTGGGAATTCTCCCCTCTTTCTAAAGGTGAAATATAATCCTATCAAGCATATAAGGGATCGGGTTGTACATACAAGGGTACGATGGCCTTTCCTTCTATTTTTAATTCATGGCGGTGTTGACCTGGTTAATTAGATTTCTTTTTGTTGTGGCTCTATTCTGACCCTTGGGGGGGGGGGGAAAGACACAATGTGGTGTTTATCAGTTATCAAAGTACAGATAAGGCACCGAGGCCTATTTAGTCTACGTAGAAATAAAAAGGATTAAAGGAGGACACGATGAAGGTTTGTAACATTATACCGAGTTTTGTGGGAAAAGCAGAGTCAAAATTATTTTTAGGATGTGCCAAAGGTTCTTAGGGGTTTGTTTCTGGATGTTGGCAGGAGTGAAATAGGAATAAAAAGGGGAATAAAAGAATGTCTGCAGTCTTTGAGCCACCATACTTTCAAAAATATTGTTTTATATGCAGAGAGAGAGAGAGAGAGAGAGAGAGAGAGAGAGAGAGAGAGAGAGAGAGAGAGAGAGAGAGAGAGAGAGAGAGAGAGAGAGAGGATAGATAGATAGATAGATAGATAGATAGATAGATGATAGATAGATAGATGATAGATAGATGATAGATAGATAGATAGATAGATAGATGATTAGATAGATAGATAGATAGATAGATAGATAGATAGATAGATAGATAGATAGATGATAGATAGATAAATAGATGATAGATAGATAGATAGATAGATAGATAGATAGATAGATAGATAGATAGATAGATAGAGATAATGAGAGGTGGGTTGTTGCTATATATATACTTGAAACGACTGGATTTTTTGCAATAAAAAGCTGAATTTGCATCTGATGAAGCATGTTGTATGTTGAACTGTGCGGCCCTTGGCACTCTCTGACCTTCCTTGTTTTGTTGACACAACTTTTAATGACACAACTATGTAACATCGTCAGTGCTAGAAGGGAGTGGCATTTGCTCTCTGTTTATATACAATGGCTTGCCCTGTCAGTGTTGGAAGTTCTTGGTGGTTCCTTGACTAGTCTGTTGATGATAGATAGATAGATGATAGATAGATAGATAGATAGATAGATAGATAGATAGATAGATAGATAGATAGATATGAAGGACAGACAGACAGACGGATGGACAGACAGACAGACAGACAGGCACGATTGGGATAGAGGATAGATAGACATCCATGATAGATATAGAAAGAGATAGATATGATAGATATAAACAAATACATAGATGATAGATAGATTAGATAGATAGATAGATAGATAGATGGATGGATGGATGGATGGATGGATGGATGGATGGATGGATGGATGGATGGATGGATGGATGGATGGATGGTATGATGGATGGATGGATGGATGGATGGATGGATGGATGGATGGATGGATGATAGGTAGGTAGCTAGGAAGATATGTAGCCGGGAAGACAGGCAGGCAGACAGATAGGAGAGAGAGAGAGAGAGAGAGAGAGAGAGAGAGAGAGAGAGAGAGAGAGAGAGAGAAAGAAAGAAAAGAACAGGGGAGGGGTCGGGTGGAAAGAGACTAAGTTTCTAACTGATCTTACTCTTCTCTGTACTTTCACTGCAGCAGTGTGCTGCAGCTGCCAAAAAAGCCAACGCAGTCCTAGGCTGCATCAACAGAGGGATAGTTTCAAGGCCATGTACATTTCTAGTAACACTTTCTACTGTACTGATGAGGCCATGCTTGCAATACTGCATCCAGTTTTGGTCCACTGATGCAAGTCTTCTTGAAAATCTCCAGTGATGAAGCTCCCACTACTTTTGAAGGGAACTTTTGTTCCCTGGGTTGATGGTTCTCACTGTCAGAAAGTTCCTCCTTATTTCCAGGTTGAATCTCTCCTTGATGAGTTTCCATCCATTATTCCTTGTCTGGCCTTCAGGGGCTTTGGGAAACAGCTTGTCCCCCTCCTCTCTGGGGCAGCCCTTCAAGTGTTGGAAGACTGGTGAAGGTGGGTACTGAAGAGAGGCTGAAGATCTCAGAGAGAGGACTCCACAAGGCCACTCACACCCCTTGGTCATATCGTCACGCATTAAGGGGACGCATTTGCCCAGATAAAAACCTCCCAATTTCTCCTCTCCTTTAAAAGTATTTCTGAAGAAAAATGTTCTTTCATTAGACCGGAGGAAAAATGATAGGAGCAAGTATCCAGGAGAATTTCTCTCCTTGACAGGAGATAAATTAGCAATTGGGCTCACTCAATGACCTTGATTCATAGTACATTCAGAGCAGGTAAAAGGATAATAGTTTCACAGCGGTCTATGCCAGAAGATATAGGACTCTGTTTCCCTCGCTTCCAAATTCTGGAAGGGGTCATTTGAAATCCATTTCTGCAGAAGTCCCTCTGTACATCTCGTTCATCACAGCTGCCTCAGCCCTGATCACAAAATAGTTGACCATCTCAATCCATGTTGGAATTCATTTTGCCAGAAGAAAACTGGTTTAGCATCTGAGTGAAGGATTGAATCCCATTTCCCCATGTTTTCAGTGTGATGCTGACCCTTCAGTGTTCCACTATCTCAGGGGCTGCCCCAAAGAAGAATAAGTCAAGCTGTTCTCCAAAGCACCTGAAGGAGGACTAGAAACAATGGGTGGACACTAATCAAGAAGAGAAGCAACTTTGAACTAAGGAGAAATTTCCTGAAAGTTAGAACAATTGGAACAACTTGCCTCCAGAAGTTGTGAATGCTCCAACAACGGGCGTTTTTAAGAAGATGTTGGATAACCATTTGTCTGAAGTGGTGTAGGGTTTCCTGTCTAGGCAGGGGGTTGGACTAGAAGACCTCCAAGGTCCCTTCCAACTCTGTTATTCTATTTTGTTTTTCCTCCAAATAGGAAGGCTTTTATATCCAGAATCCTCAGCCATCTCTTAGAGGAGTGAGCCAACAGAGTTCTAGGCTACATAAACATAGGGAGAGAATCAAGATTACGTGAAGTGTTAATACCACTTAATAATGCCTTGGTAAGGCCACACTTGGAATATTACATTCGGTTTTGGTCGCCACGATGTAAAAAAGATTGTGTAGACTCTAGAAAGAGTGCAGAGAAGAGCAAGAAAGATGATGAGGGGACCGGAAGCTGAAACATAAGGAACAATTGCAGGAACTGGGTATGTCTAGTTTGATGAAAAGAAGGACTGGGGGTGAAATAATAATGGTGTTCCAATATATGAGGGGCTGCCACAAAGAAGAAGGAGTCAAGCTATTCTCCAAAGCACCTGAAGGCAGGACAAGAAGCAACAGATCGAAACTATTCAAGGAGAGAAGCACTCACACATGACAAACCCTCTGAAGTGAACTCAAAGATTCCTCTACTCTTTAAAGATTCCAGCAACAAGGTGGGAAAAGTCTAAAATGGAGCAAAACCACCGTCTCAGGAAGCAATAAAGATTTGGGGTTCAATTGTGGTCGTACATGAAGGCCTGCCTGTGTGACCACGAAGGGCCTCTGTTTACCTAAAGGGCAGGGCTTCCTTGCAATGACACATTACATGTATGTCATCACGCTGACGAACTTTCCAGATTCAGCAGGAAGCCGGCCGATTTAGCTGCTGCGAGGAGCTATTAATAGATATAATCCCGTGCAATTGTTCTTATCTTTTAGGATTTGCCTAATGCTTTGTACATTTGGGTCCTTTCTCTATTTTCAGTGAAAAGTTAAAAAAAAAACGCCCTGTAATAAACCCTCCTTTAGCCTTGAGCCAACAATCATAGCTAAGTTGTAGAATCGGCAAACACCCGCCGTACCTATTACCGTGTTTCCCCAAAAATAAGACAGGGTCTTATTTTCTTTTGACCCCCTCCCCCCAAAATATGCACTTGGCCTTATTTTCAGGGAGGTCTTATTATTTTTGAGGTACAGGTGGCGGCGAGCGTGGTCACCTCATGGCTGCTGCTGTGTTGCAATAATTTTGGGGAGGGCTTATTTTTGGGGAAGGGTTTATTTTAGCGCATGTGTTCAAAAACCCGATAGGTCTTATTATCTGGGGAAGGCTTATTTTGGGGAAAACAGGGCATAGAGAACATTCAGCAGAAGATCAGCCACTCGATATTTCTAGAATTCCGGCCGTCAGGCATTTCACAACGTAGAATTAAGAGCTCATTTTTCTTTGCAATTTGACCTCTGTGTTTCTTTTATCTTATCAGCAGCAAATACGCTCTCCTACGTGAAAGCTTTTCTTTCTGAGAGGTAGGGAAATGTGTGGGGTTTTTTAAAACGTTAGAACTTAGAATAACTTTATTGTCACTTTGAATGTACACGAATCCAAGGGGGGGGCTTCAAAATTTTTAGCAAGGAGTTCTCTGTCTGGTTCCTGGGTGGGTGTGGTCATGGTGGGCAGGGCCTAGTTGGCCTCCTGCACCACGGGGAAGGGGGGCGTTTTTGCCCTCCGCGGGCTCCGGAGGCCTTCATCAAGTCTCCGAGAGGGTGAAAATGGCCCTCCCAGGCCCCGGAGACCCATTTCTGGCCTTCCCAAACTTCCAGTAGGCCCGTTTTTCCCCCTCTCCAAGCCTCTGCATACACCCTGCACTTACCTGAATTCAAAACAGGCCACATGGGGACTCCTAGGAGGGATGGGGAGGGTTCGGCTGGCCAGTCCCAGCCAGGAATGGGATTTGGGGGGTTCTCTGAACTGCACAGAATCTTAGCTAGAGGTTCTCCTTAACCTCCGCGAACTCCCAGCAGCCCATCCCTGCAATCGGCACACATTTAAATGAAATTTCATTGCATGCAGCTCTCAAGGAGTCACCACCTCCAACATACATTACAGAAACATGACTAAATAAATAAATAGCAAATTATGCATATATTATATGACCCAGAGAAACAACACAGTCTAGTTTGAATGTATACATGTACATGGGGATCAAAACGAATCTTGCGAGTTTACCAGGCAGATGGCCTGAGGAACAGAGCTGTTACAATATCTGATAGTCCTGCTAGAAATATTTTGAAACCCCCTCCCAGAGGGAAGAAAACAGTAACAGACCACAAAGTGGGTGTGGGGGGAGGGTCTCTAATGATGTTTTTAGCTCTAAGCACACATAGCACTTATAAGCCGCATCCTGAATAACAGGAAGCAAAATTCCTATAATCTTCTCTGCTGTCCTCACCACTCTCTGTAGGGACTTTCTATCTGAGGCGCTGCTGCCACCAAACCAAACATGGTTGCAGTTTGTTCAAAGGTTCTCAATTGTTCCTCTGTAAAAAAAATGGCCAGGACAGAAGGAGAAATATGCGCTTTCCTCATCCAACGTAGGAAATGCAGATGCTGGTTTGCATGTGTCACTTAAGGATGACGTGTAAACAGACCAGTTCAGATTGGTAATTGGAAACCTCGTTTGACTTCAGAGAAATTCTTGTCGAAGACGTTAACTCTTATGAGAAAAAAAATAATAGCTGGTGGTTTTTGTGTTTGCATATTTATTTGTTTGTTTGTTTGTTTTGTTATTTTTATGAAAGGCTGTTGGTGGGAAAATAATCCAGTGGCAAATTTGGGGTCATTCAGTAATTTTTGATTGGATGGCTAAGGCATGAGGCTAGAAACCCAGAGACCTTAGAGATGAAAACCAGTTGAGTGACTTTGGGGGAAAAATCACCAGGAGATGGAATTCTAGCCCCATGTTAGGCATGAAAGCAGTTAGGTGATTTTGGGCAAATCACAAGGAAATTGTGAGTTCTAGTTCCATTTTAGGCATGAAATCTGGCTGGGTGACTTTGGGCCAATCACCAGGAGACTGTGCATTCTAGTTCTGTCCTTAGGCATGAAATCTGGCTGGGTGACTTTGGGCCAATCACCAGGAGACAGTGAGTTCTAGTTCTGTCCTTAGGTATGAAAGCTGGCTGGGTGACATTTGGCCAGCCCCTCCCTCTCAGCATCTCTCATATCATAGGGTTGTTGATGTGAGCTAATAGGAGGAGAAATATTAAGTATGTTTGCTACCTTGAGTTATTTATAAAAATAATAAGGGCAGGATATAAAATCAATAGAATAAAAATAAATAAACCCCTATTGTAAAAGTCTGAACTAGCACATTTAGAGAAATTCTTCCCCAATCAAAAGGATCAGAATTGATACTGGCCATTTTTCATTCCCCCCTCACTTTCTCCATATATATACTTTATTTTCTCTTTCTAATTGATTTACTTTAAAACATTTCAAACATAAAATACATGACAAACTAAAAAGAGAGAGAAGGGGAACACTTGCTAGAAAAATAAAACATCGGTAAATGAACAGAGAATTTACAATTGTCATAAAATTTAGAATTCATTCGTTCATTGATTCAATAATTAATGGGACAGATAAAACTGAAATCATTCTATCGTCTTGAGAAATAATGGCAAATCACTACAAAACTCCAAACAGTAATATTTCTCCTGAAGTCACCACCATTGCTTGTTACTGCCCAAAATAAATGCCCATGATTGCATAAAAAGAAACTAATAATAATAATAAAGAAATAAATATCAAAAACAATCTTACCTTCTAAACGCCCAGTCAGCGATTGCATCAAATTATTTATAAGCATGAAAACTCCTTCACAAGTTTTTCAGGGAACATCCCTTGCCTCCCTGCTCTGGTGGGTCAGATAGAGATGACTTGGAAATGATGGTCCTTCAAATAACAGGGAAGGAGCCACCATGGAGAAGGCCCTTCTTCTGGATCTCACTAGGTGCACTTCGTCACAGTAGTGATTTAAGAGCTGACCAGTTGCACCAATGATGCAACGTTGCACTGATATAATGATGGGAATGAGTCAGCAAGGTTTTTGGCTGTTATCCCTTTAAGAGCCTGTATAATAAAAAGAGGCCCTGTTAGAGCATCTCTCTCTCTCTCTCTGACAGTGTGTTCTTCCCTGCTGTAATTTGCTGTTTGTTTGACTTCTGCCTATAGTATGTGTATGTATAGTATCAGTGACGTGCAGTCAGGGGAGGCAGGGGAGGCAGAGCCTCACTGTTCTCATCATGAAAATAAAAATAAAAAATACTCCGGGAAGCCGCGAACGTGGCTGGGAGAGGCGCACGGCTTGGTTTTGCCTCCCTGGACATCGCAGCAGCAGCCCCAAGTATGCCGATCTCGCCATTTTTTGCATCGGGCGAGCCCGGCATCCTTGCAAGGGGAATGGGACCACGTGTGCAGGAGGCTCCTCAGTGCCAGCCTCAGATCAGCGCAGCCGCAGTCCCCTTCATGTTGGCTCAAGAAGGAGGGGAATGGGACCACGTGTGCAGGGGAAGGGGACCGCGGTTCATGCTGATCTGAGGCTGGCGCTGAGGAGCCTCCTGCACACGTGGTCCCATTCCCCTTGCAAGGATCTCGGGCTCGCCCGATGCAAAAAATGCCTAGGTAACATCATCAGTGCTAGAAGGGAGTGGGGGGGGGGAAGGAGGAGAAAGGAGAAGTTTCTCTTCTCAGAAATGTCTTCTCAGTGGAGCTGTAGCAGCCTGCCTGTCCCTTTCTGACATTTCTGAGAAGAGAAACTTCTCCGGTCAGGCTGCGCCCGTGCTTTCGGAGCAACCACGCGGTTTGATGACATCACCAGCCTCACCAGCCATAAATCTCACCACACGTCACGGTATAGTATATATTCTTTTGTAGATACAACCACTATGTATTACAAACCTCTGTTTGCTCTTATTGCTCCTGGGTTGTCTCACGTAGTAAAGCTGTACGTACTCTGACAGACTTCCTTAAGAGAATGTATGTGTAACATCCCTTGCCTCCTTGCTCAGTCAGGTAGAGAGGACTGAGAAATGATGGACCTTCAAATAGCAGGGAAGGAGCCACCATGGAGAAAACCTTTCTTCTGGGTCCACCAGATGGTCTTCCTTAAGACGAGGACCCATAACATTCCTTAGCTCCCATCTCTTGTGGGTTAGGTAGCTGTGACTCAGGAAATATAGTCCTTCAAATAATCTGGTCCCAAATCATTATTTGAAGGAGAGAACCAGAACCTTGAATTGGACCCGGGAGCAACTCAGCACCAAATGCAGCTCCTGCAGGAGAGGTGACACATGCACAGATATAGACTGAAAGTAAAGTTCTACATTTAGGCAAGAAAAACGGAATGCCCAGGTACAGTATAGGTGGTACCTGGATCAATAGTAGTAACTGTGAGAGGGATCATGGAGTCCTAGTAGACAACCATTTAAATAGGAGCCAGCCGTGTGCAGCAGCTGCCAAAAAAGCCAACACAGTTCTAGGCTGCATAAACAGAGGGATAGAATCAAGATCAGGTGAAGGGTTAATACCACTTTATAAGGCCTTGGTAAGGCCACACTTGGAATAGTGCATCCAGTTTTGGTCGCCACGATGTAAAAAAAGATGTTGAGACTCTGGAAAGAGCAACAAAGATAATTGGGGGACTGGAGGCTAAAACATATGAGGAACGGTTGCAGGAACTGGGTATGTCTAGCTTAAGAGAAAGAAGGACTAGGGGAGACATGATAGCATTGTTCCAATATCTCTGGGGTTGCCACAAAGAAGAGGGAGTCAAACTATTCTCCAAAGCACCTGAGGGTAGAACAAGAAGCAATGGGTGGAAACTAATCAAGGAGAGAAGCAACTTAGAACTGAGGAGAAATTTCCTGACAGTTAGAATAATTAATCAGTGGAACAACATGCCTCCAGAAGTTGTGAATGCTCCAACATTGGAAGTCTTTAAGAAGAGATTGCAGAACCATTTGTCTGAAGTGGTGTAGGGCGTCTGGTTCCCCCACCATAGACTCTCCTCCTAGCACAGCATTGTTTTTCCTCTACCTGTCCTAACCGAAAGCCAATATCAATTGTGGAACCAACCAATGACAGGGAGCTGCAGGGGGGGGGGGTGTTAGACTAAAACCATGTGGGACACCCCCATTTTGAGCCAATGAAAGCTTCCAGATACATTTGAAGGGCAGTCCATACCTTATGACCTGTCCTTGGCTTGTCGTTTGGCTAGTCTTCACCCAGGGAGAGGCAGGTGGTAAATTATAAACTTCTTGAAGGCTTCTGGCTCCTTCCACCTCTCTCTACTCTAATAGGAGAAGGCGCCTTAAGAGCAGGAGAAACGAAACACAACACAACTCTAGTTATGTTATCACCACATGCCAGGCAAGATATATGGTAGCAAGTCACCACCTACAATTATTATCGTAAAGAGCCCCCTTTGATGAAGCACACGAGGTCTAGCTATTTATCAGACACAAGGTTACTGTGTTTTGACTCACCAGCAAAGCAGATAATCTCGGTGTCCAGGAAGTTATCAGAGGCTGGGGGAAAAGAACATTTTCTTTCTAAAAGAACATTTTTGAAAGCTTCGTCACTATTGTTCTCCTCTTAAAAAGAGATTCTTCTTTCCAATCTTCATGTTGTCAGAATAACAAGGGCTGGAAGGGAGCTTGAAGGTCTCACCCCATGGTTAGCCAGAAGACGGTTTATCATTTGAGACAAATGGCCGTCCAATCTCTTCTTTAAAAGCTCCAGGGATGGAGCACCCCCAACTCCTGAAAGCAAGCAGTTCCACTAATTAGCAGAATAATAGAATTGGAAGGGACCTTGGAGGTCTTCTAGTCCAACCCCTTGCTCAGGCAGGAGACTCTATACCATGTGAGACAAATGGCTGTCCAATCCTCATCGCTGGAGGCTTTCAAGAAGAGACTGGACTGCCATTGGTCAGAAATGGTGTAGGGTCTCCTGCTTGGGCGGGGGGTTGGACTAGATGACCTACAAGGTCCCTTCCAACTCTTCTAATCTGTTTAATCTGTCCAATATCTTCTTCAAAAGCTCCAGTGATGGAGCAGCCACAACTTCTGAAGGCAAGCCATCCCACTGGTGAACAGAAGAACAGAGTTGGAAGGAAGGGCCCTTGGAGGTCTTCTAGTCCAACCTTTTGCTCAGGCGGGAGACCCTCTCCCATTTCAGACAAATGGTTGTCCAATCTCTTCTTAAAAACTCAAGTGACGGAGTTCCCAGAACCTCTGAAAGCAAACGGTTCCATGATTAATTATACAGAATGACAAAGTTGGGACGGAATTTGGTGGTCTTCTAATCCAGCCCCCTGCTAAAACAGGAGACCCTACACCATTTCAGTGCTTATCCTGTCTCTTCTTGAAAAGAATATCCAGTGATGGAGCGCCCACAACTTCAGAAGAATGACCCTTGCCCAGCAGCCCCAACCTTTCCATCTCCGCAGTCTGGCAGCTCTGGCACAATATCGCGTGCTTGCCTGCCACTTGCACAATCTAGTTCCTGGTGGGCCACAGACCAGGGTTTATGGACCCCTGCCCTCAATGGCATCAAAGAAAAACAAAAGGGACTGGAGACTAAAACATACGATGAACAGTTTCAGGAACTGGGCATGGCTAGTCTAGTGAAGAGAAGGACCAGGGGAGACATGATAGCAGTCTTCCAATATTTGAGGGGCTGCCACAGAGAGGAGGACAGTGTCTAGATATTCTCCAAGGCACCTTAAGGCCAGAGAAGGAATAATGGATGGAAACTGAATAAGGAGAGATTCAACCTAGAAATAAGGATAATTTTTCAGACAATCACTCAATGGAACAGAAGTTGCCCTCAGAAATTGTGGGAGCTTCATCCCTGGAAGCTTTCAAGAAAAAACTGGATAGCCTAATAAGATCACACCTAGAGTACTGCATCCAGTTTTGGTCATCACACTATAAAAAAGATGTTGAGACTCTAGAAAGAGTGCAGAGAAGAGCAACCAAGATGATTAGGGGACTCGAGGCTGAAACATATGAAGAACGGTTGCATGGCTAGTCTAGTGAAGAGAAGGACCAGGGGAGACAGGAGAGCAGTCTTCCAATATTTGAGGAGCTGCCCCGGGGAGGAGGGGGTCAAGCTATTTTCCAAAGCACCTGAAGGCCAGACAAGGAATAATGGATGGAAACTGACCAAGGAGAGATTCAACCTGGAAATAAGGAGGAACTTTCTGACACTGAGAACAATCAGCCCATGGAACAGAAGTTGCCTTTGGAAGTTCTGGGAGCTTCATCCCTGGAAGCTTTCAAGAAGAGACTGGACTGCTATTTGCCAGAAATGGTGTAGGGTCTCCTGCTTGGGCAGAGGTTAGACTAGATGACCTACGAGGTCCCTTCCAACTCTGTTAATCTGTTTAAAAAAACAAACCTTGATTCGTGATTTCTCCTCTGTTGTCCTCATGGCTTACCAATAGGAGTCCTTGGTGCTCTCTGAGTTTAATAGTCCTCTTGCAAAAATTGCATTACTCAACTAGGTAAGATCGCCCGCACTGATGATGTTACCTAGTTGGGTCATTTAATGTCTACAAGAAAACAACCAAGTTCAGAAAGCACCCGGAACCCCGAAATTCAATCCTGAACTACAAATATTCTCTTTTATATGTGTTTACCTATTTATTTGGGTGATTGAGTTTTCTCCTCCTGTTGAACATTTTTTTGCTCTGCCTGGGGCATATTAGATAGGCTAGACTTTTGCTGTCAATTTGGATGTGTCCTACCACATTTCCTAACATATAAATCAAAACGGGGTAAATGATGCACATGCAAAGTATTGCTCTTTCAGTTATACAGAGAAAAGGGTTAAGTCCAGTTTTATGTTTTATCATAACGAGTAGCCACAAAAGGAACAGATTGCCTCACAAATTCTTACTTAATCATAAATAAGTTCATAAAATAGAGCTTTTCTAATAAAACCAGTTCAAAACACCACTCAATTAGGAGCATAAAAAAATAATAGCAGTGAATGTTAGTACATAGTAATAATAGAGCAGTATTTTGCACATAGAATAGAATAGAATTCTTTATTGGCCAAGTGTGATAGGATACAGAAGGAATTTGTATTTGGTGCATATGCTCTCAGTGTATATAAAAAGACAAAGTATATTCAATAGAATAGAATAGAATAGAATAGAATAGAATAGAATAGAATAGAATAGAATAGAATAGAATAGAATTCTTTATGGGCCAAGTGTGATTGGACACAAAAGGAATTTGTCTTTGGTGCAGATGCTCTCAGTGTACATAAAAAGACAAAATACATTCAATAGAATAGAATAGAATAGAATAGAATAGAATAGAATACAATAGAATAGAATAGAATAGAATAGAATAGAATTCTTTATAGGCCAAGTGTGATTGACACAAAAGGAATTTGTCTTTGGTGCAGATGCTCTCAGTGTACATAAAAAGACAAAATACATTCTATAGAATAGAATAGAATAGAATAGAATAGAATAGAATAGAATAGAATAGAATAGAATTCTTTATGGGCCAAGTATGATAGGACACACAAGGAATTTGTCTTTGATGCATGTGTTCTCAGTGTACATAAAGAAAAATAAAATACATTGATCAAGAATCATAAGATACAACACTTTGTGATACATAGGTTACTAATAAGCAATCAAATCGTACTAGGAAACAAATAAAACAATATAAATCATAAAGATACAAGCAACATGGTTATAGTCATAAGTGGGAAGAGATCGATACTAGGAAGGATGAGAACAATAATACCGCAGTAATGCAGTCTTAGTAAATTATTTGACAGTGTTGAGGGAATTAGGCAGAGTGTTAAGCAGAGTGATGGCATTCGGGGAAAAACTATCCTTGTGTCTAGTTGTTCTGGTGTGTAGTGTCCTATAGTGTCGTTTTGAGAGTAGAAGTGGAAACAATTGATGTCCAGGATGCGAGGGCTCTGTAGATATTTTCACAGCCCTCTTTTTGACTCCTGCAGTGTGCAGGTCCTCAATGGAAAGAAGGTTGGTAGCCATTGTTTTTTTCTGCAGTTCTAATCATCCGTTGAAGTCTGTCTTTGTCTTGTTGGGTTGCAGAGCCAAACCAGACATGAGGCCTGATATACAAATTATGTGTTGTATTTTTGATAGTCATACTTCAGTGTTCAGTCAATGATGTTTGACAGCAATAGTAGTAACCAGTAGTATATCTACTTATTAATAGTAGTAATCCTAAAAACAATAGCCGCAAGCTGCTATTGATCTTGATCTTGGTGGTATTGATGCAGCCTAGGATTGGATTGCAATCCAGTTCTTTTTTAGATTGCTAAAATGGGGTATAAAACAAGATTAAGTGGCAAAATTCTACTTTAAATAAAATTTTGGAGACTAGTTTAACTGTTGCAAGTCACCCAGAGTTATACAGTTGAGAAGTGGGGGGGATACACAATCCAATAAATAAATAAATAAATAAATAAATGATCGGTTGCTACAACACCGTTGTGATTTTGGTGAAGGGAACCAAACTTAGAAGGCAGGACAAGAAGCAATGGATGGAAACTCATCAAGGAGAGAAGCAACCAGGAATTAAGCAGAAACTTCCTAAGAGTGAGGACAATTAACCAGTGGAACAGCTTGCCACCAGAAGTTGTGGATGCTTCATCATTGGAGGTTTTTAAGAAGAGATTGGACAGGTGTTTGTCTGAAATGGTATAGGGTCTCCTGCTTGAGCAGGGGGTTGGACTAGAAGACCTCCAGGGTCCCATCCAGATTCTATTCTATTTCATTCCATTCCAAACTCATATTGTATTCTGTTCTGTTCCTTGTTCTGTTCTGTTCCGTTCCATTCCATTCCCTATTTTCTATTCTATTCTATTCTATTCTATTCTATTCTATTCTATTCTTTCCTATTCCTATTCCTATTCCTATTCTATTCTTTCTTGGTGGGTATAATAGGCAACCGTAAACACTTGCTAAATTCCAGAAATAAAACATACCCGAAGTCCAGAAAGTCATCGAAAATCACAGGGGACGAAATGAAAAACAGATTGTTCAGAAATAATTAGTGGTTTTAGCCAGTATCTCCCTCACAATCTGATGTTTCAGTCTCTCAGTCTTCAGTTTTCCAATATCCCCTGTAAAAATAGATTTCCTTTCAGTGTCCAAAGGAGAAAGGGAAAAAAGAGATAAGGAAATAAAATGCTCTTTAAAAACAGAAGGATTTAGCCTTCGTCACTCACAAAAATGGCAGAAGGTAGAAGATCACGGAATACCTCTGGCCCAGTGGAATTAAATTCGCTTTTATTCCAAACACAGGAATAAGGTTTGTTTAGTGACCGTTCGAACTTACAGCGGAACTGTAAAAAAAGTGACTTACGACCATTTTTCACACTTATGACCTTTCCAGCATCCCCCTAGTCACGTGATTTACATTCAGATGCTTCACAACTGACTTGTATTTATGACGGTCGCACTGTCCCCGGTGTGTGTGTGTGTGTTTCACGTGATTTCCTTTTGCGACCTTCTGACAAAGTCCACAGGGGATGCGAGATTCACTTAACGACCGTGTTACTAATTGAACAACTGCCGTGATTCATTTAACAAATGAAGAACAGTCGTTAAATGGGGCAAAACTTCCTCACTTTGCAACGTCAATTCTGGGCTCAATTGAGGTCGCAATTCGGGGACTAGTTGTATCCCAGATAACAAGTAATGCTCAACATACCAATCCTTTCCTTAGTAACCGTTTGAATTAACAGCGGCATTGAAAACTCGCAAATCATCCCTGCCCTGCTCTTGAGTTGCCATGGGCAAGAGAGGGTGGGGGGACTGACAGAGCAGCACAGCAGCCAAAATCAGAAGCACATTCCAAGCACACCTTTCTCAAGGCTGTTTCCCAGGTTACCTGCAACAGCCGGAGGGGTGTGATCTTTACAGCCCAAGAAAGTGCTCTTTTGGAGAATGTAATTTATGACACACCCTGGGAGGAGGAGTGGGGGGAAAACAGGGTCATAACTGGGCTGTAAATTATGTGGGGGCAGAGCTGGCTTCACTTGGGTACCTACCGACATGTTGCTCTTAATAAATAACTGGATTTCTTTTGAAGCTTGGCTCGAGGCTCATGATTTAATTGTCGGAACCCTGAGACATGATTTATGACCATTTTTCACACGTATGACTGTTGCAGTATTCCTGTGGTCACATGACTAAATTTTGGATGCCCTGGCAATTCTACCTCTGCACCACCATGGCTCGCTTATCCCTTCCAACAGCTAATTCTGTGAATTTATTTTGCTTCTACTTTTGCAGTTTTAGCTAATTTCAGATGACGTTGACCCCGTGAGATATAGCTGAGATGTTTGGCCCATTAGTCAGAGACCAACCATGCGGAATACCTCTCTTTACCTAAGTAGCGTGGTGTGGAATTGATATTTTTTTCATGGACGTGTTTTCGTACGTCATTCACTTGTGAAATAAAGGGTGAAAATCCTGTCCTATCTCCCATATCCTTAGGAAGAGTGTTAAAAAAAGCACCACTTCCCTATAAATAGAAAGTATACCCCATTCCCTTTGTAGCACTGATGATGTTATCTGGTTGGGTCGTGAAATGTCTGTGAGAAAACCCCCAAGCTCAGAGAGTACCAAGGAGCCCACAGTCATCTTCCTCCTCCTCTTCCTCCTCCTCCTCCTCCTCCTCCTCCTCCTCCTCCTCCTCCTCTAGACAAACCCCACTCCCTTCCAGCACTGAGAATGTTACCAAGTTGGATCATGAAACATCTGCAAGGAAATCACCAAGCTCAGAGAGCACCAAGGACCCCACATTCCCCTTCCTCCTCTTCTTCTTCCTCCTCCACGTCCTTTGTAGCACTGATAATGTTACCAGGCTTGGTCATGAGACGTCTGCAAGAAAACCTGCAAGCTCAGAGAGCACCAAGGACCTCACAGTACTCCTCCCCCTCTTCTCCCACTCCTCCTCCTCCTCCTCCTCTCCAAAACCCCCACTCCCTTCTAGCACTGATGATGTCATCTAGTTGGGTCATGAAACGTCTGCAAGGAAAGCCCCAAGCTCAGAGAGCACCAAGGGCCCCACAGTCCTTCTCCTCCTCTTGACAAACCCTTCTCCCTTCCAGCACTGAGAATGTTACCTAGCTGGGTCATGAAACGTCTGCAAGAAAGCCACCAAGTTCAGAGAGCACCAAGGAGCCCTCATTTCAATCTTGAGCTACCCAGATCCTCTTCTATTTACAGGAAAAACAAAACACTTTGTATTAGAAGACAAAAACTTCTTGTTCCAAATTTTTTTAAAAAAGCATCACAAAAAAATAAACTGTGAAAAAATGGACATTTTGGGGAGTGCTCGGATTTCTAACCAGCAATGCTGAACTATCAGAGAGGATAATACCCCCAAGTAACTGGGGTGCAGCCTTTGCGTAATAAGTACAAGCGAACTATTGCAAGATTCCACATTTGATTAAAGCATTTAAATTTTTAAACAAGGGAAATGCGACTGCTCCTTTTTCCAATGCAAAAGGCTTTAAAACCTCTTGCAGGGAAAATGACCGCTGGGTAGACAATTTGAAGAAACGGCTCTAGGGAAGCAGGCAGACTTCCCAGGAGGTCCTCGACTTACGACCTCCATCGAGGCTGGAATTTCTGTTGCTAAGCGAGACACTTGCAAAGGGAATTTTACCCAATTTTACCACCTTTCCACCATCGTTAAGCAAATTGCAGCAGTCCTTAAGAGAGAAACGTGGTTGTTAAGTGAATCTGGTCCCCCCCTTGAGTTTGCTCATCAAAAGGTCGCAAAAGGGGATCGCGTGACTCTGTGACCGTCGTAAATAGGAACAGCTTGCCAAATGTCTGAATTTCGATCAGGTGGGGAATCCTGCAACGAACGTAAGGATGAAAAATGGTCATAAGTCATTTTTTTTTCAGTGCCGGCCACTAAATGAATTGTGTTAAGTCGGGGACTATCGTTACCTTGGTGCCAACGAGTGAAGGATCAAAATATTTTTTCTCCATCTTTTTCCTTCTCGTTTTTCCTTCCTTCCTTACTCTGAGGTGAAGCAGAGACAAGAAGCATAGAAACTGTTGCTACATGGTGTCAATTCTGCAATCAAATTTCTCTCTCCGTCCGAAGTCTTTTATAACATAACTCCTTCCAGATCGACTCCCATTGACTTCAATCGTGCCTGCAATTCATTTATTGTCTGTTCAAAGCTGCCACAGCACTGAAAAAAAAAGGGGGATTGATGAAGGCAAGCCGTTCCACTGATGAACAGAATAACAGAGTTGAAAGGGCCCTTAGAGGTCTTCTAGTCCAACCCACTGCACAAGCAGGAGACCCAATACCATTTCTGACAAATAGCTCTTCCAAGGTCTCTTTCAACTGTATTCTGCATTCTACCTTCCTCTTATAATGTTGTCTCAAGACATTTTGAAGCATTTTGTGGTTCTTCTCCTTCAATCAATCAATCAGAATAGAGCTGGAAGGGACCTTGGAGGTCTTCTAGTCCAACCCCCTGCTCAAGCAGGAGACCCTATACAATTAGAGACAAGTGCCTGCACCAGGGGTGGGTTCCTGCTAGTTCTAATCTCTTCTATAGAAGAGGTTCCACAAATCTACAGTGCCATTTAGAACCAGTTCCAGCTCCCGCCCCCCACCCGTCCGGACATCATCAAGATGAAGAGCGAGAGGAGGAATTCTGGGAGTTGAAGTCCACAAGTCTTAAAGCTGTCAAGTTTGAACACCCCTGGGTTTTTTTTTTCTAAAGGGTTAGGGGTGCAAGGGTCTTGTAACTTGACAGCTTTAAGACTTGCATGCTTCAAATGCCAGAGTTTCTGAGCCAACATTTTAGTTGCTAAGCAAGAGCGTTGTTAAGTGAGTTTCACATTTTACAAGTTGGCCACGCCCACCCAGTCACATGGCTGGCAAGCCACTCCCACTCGGTCACATTGCTCGCAAGCCACTCCCACAAAGCAGGCCACACCTACAGAAGAGGTTCTAAAAAAATTTGAACCCCACCACTGGGCTGTACAGTATCTTCTTGAAAACCTCCAGTGATGAAGCACCCACAACTTCTGGTGGCAAGCTGTTCCACTGGTTAATTGTCCTCCCTGTTAGGAAGTTTCTCCTTAATTCCAAGTTGCTTCTCTTCTTGATGAGTTTCCCTCCGTTGCTTCTTGCTCTGCCTTCAGGGGCTTTGGAGAATAATTAGACCCCTCTTCTTCTTTGTAAGAGCCCCTCAAATTTTGCAAGACTGCTATCATGTTTTCAGTCGATTAGCCATGCCCAGTTCTTGTAATTGTGCTTCACATGTTTTAGTCTCCAGGCTCCTGTCCATCCATCCATCCATCCATCCATCCATCCATCCATCCATCCATCCATCCATCCATCTATCTGAGTAAGAATGAAATATATACGGTTTAAATGCCCCCGAGAGGTTTCTTTAGGCTGTTGTTTTAGATTCCCTGCATTGCTTGGTTTAGTGATGAGATTACTTTTGATCCGTTTACACACTTTGACCGGTGGTGCCACCACTCATTTTAAATGCGATCTTTTTGTGTATGGAATTGGCCTACGTCAGGGCTGTCAAACTCGATTTCATTGAGGGCCACATCAGGACTGTGTTTGACCTTGGAGGGCCGGGGGCATGGCCATGGTAGGCGTGACACGGGACTTGTGTCAGGGGCAGTTGTGCTGGCCAAGTGCTAAGGCCGGACTTTCCTGAGACCCTTCCTCACTCACATTATCATCTCCTTCCTTCCTTCCTTCCTTCCTTCCTTCCTTCCTTCCTTCCTTCCTTCCTCTTTCCTTCTTTATATCTTTATCTCTCTTCTTTCTCCTTCCTTCCTCCTGTTGGAAGGCTTCAAATCTTCCTTTGCTAGGTTCGAATTTCCCGCCGGGAAGCGTGAGAAATAATTTGAGCGGAACAGCTGCATGGAAGCCAGGTATTTTATTTTTTCAGGAAGGAGGTACAAGCAGCAAGGACACCGTCCTTGGGCTAGCTACTAAACTGGGATTGACTAGATATTTTCTACTCTTTTTACCTTTGAAGTCTGATATATATTTTTTGGGTAGCTTTGTGCTAATGATTCTGGCTTTTGCGTGATTCCTGTGTTAATGGTTTCATTCCTGCTTTGCTCTTTGATTGGAAAGGAAGTGTTTGCTAGTTTGTGTTTGTAATTTTAACTTTATTTGCCCCAAGTATGTTTCCCAAAACTGATACTCTCTTTATAACCTGTCTTCAGCAGCTTTTTTCTTCCTTCCTGTCCGCCTGGCCTGTCTTTAGCACCTTTTGCTTCCCCCTTGTCACCTAGCCCGATCTCCTCTCGTCTCTGCATTTCCTGTTTTTTCCTCCACTATATTGGGATTTTAATTACTTTGGTCTCCCTTCTTGGGATCTCTGTTTCTATGGGGGTTCTAAATGATTTTTCTATACCAATGTTTCCTGTTTTTCCTAAAAAAGCTTCTAGTGGTGCCTTTGTTTCTGAATTTAGGATTTTATCCTTTTTTTTTTTCTTTTAGTGGTGGTAAATTCCTCCCATTTCCTTCCTACAATCCCTAATTTTGTTTTGATTTGTTTTTGTTCTTAGTGATTTTCTTTATTGTGTGTTTCCTCTAATTCAGGGGTGTCCAAACTTGGGAACTTTAAGACTTGTGGACTTCAACTCCAAGAATTCCCCAGCCAGCAGAGCTGGCTGGGGAATTCTGGGAGTTGAAGTCCACAAGTCTTAAAGTTCCCAAGTTTGGACACCCCTGCTCTAATTGGATGTCTGAATATACTTGGTATTCGGGGGTCAATTTGAACCATAATTAGAGCTGCCTGTTTCCCTGGGATATTCAATTGAGGGGCTCTTATGCAACTAAGGCAGAGAGGTATGAATTGACAGAGACCAACACAGGAGAGCTCCCAGGAGACCTTGCTGCTTGTACCTCCTTCCTGATAAAATACCTGGCTTCCACGCAGCTGTTCCGCTCAAATTGTTTTTCACGCTTCCCGGCGGGAAATTTGAACCTAGCAAAGGAAGATTTGAAACCTTCCAACACTCCCTTCCTCTCTTTCCATGTTTGTCTCTTTCTCTCTCTTCTCTTTGTCTCTTTCTCCTTCCTCTTTCCTTCTTTCTCTCTTTTTTTCTCTTCTCTTTCTCTCTTTCTCTTTCCTTCCTCTCTTTCTTCCTTTGTCTCTTTATCTCTTTTCTCTTTCTCCTTCCTTCCTCTCTTTCCCTGTTTGTCCCTTTCCCTCTCTTCTCTTTCCCTCTCCTTCCTTCCTTCCTTCCTTCCTTCTTTGCTCTCTTTCCTTCCTTGTCTCTTTATCTCTCTTCTCTTTCTCTCTTTCTCCTTCCTTCTTTGCTCTCTTTACTTCCTCGTCTCTTTATCTTTCTTCTCTTTATCTCTTTCTCCTTCCTTCCTCTCTTTCCCTGTTTCTTTCTTTCTCTCTCTTCTCTTTCTCTCTTTCTCCTTCCCTCCTTCCTTTCTCTCTTTTGTCACTTTCTCTTTCTTCTCTTTCTCTCTTTCCCCTTCCTTCCTTCTGCCTTTCCTCTTCATTTTTCTTTTTTCTTCCTTCCCCTCTTTCCTTATTTTTCCTTCCTTGCTCTCTTCTCATCTTTCCTTTTTTTTCTCTCCTCTTTCCCTTTCTCCTTTCCTGTCCCTTCTTGCATGCCCAAATGAAAAAAGGAAAACAATTCTCCTTTTGTTTTGTTTTTAGTTTGTTTTGATACCCCCCTACCAGCAAAAACGGCCTCAGGAGGGCCCCAAGTAGCCACACAGACATGCCTGCCCAACCTCCTTTTTTGCTAGCAGAGGCACCATGGGCTGGATCTGTACTGTTTCCAGGCTGCCCCATGGGCCAAGTCTAAGCATCCTGCAAGGAGGGTCTGCCCATGGACCTTGAGTTTTACACCCCTGGCTTAGGTTTCTCTTTGATTCCGCCATGGTTAAAGCATCACATTTATTCTGATTTTTATTTAGTTATTTTGCTTTAATCGGTATCAAGGCAGCACACAGCCGAGTTGGAAATATGACCTCTGAGGAATGAATGTTCTCCATAGAAAACAAAGGGAAAAAAATGTACACATTTTCACAATAAGCATTGGTTTGGGTATCAGGTGATGCTTGGGGAACATTAAGTCCCATGTTCCACAAAAAAAGCTTGGAGAACATTAAGTCCCATGTTCCACAAAAAATTGCTTGGAGAACATTAAATCCCATGTTCCACAACAAAAAAATGTTTGGAGAACATTAAATCCCATGTTCCACAACAAAAAAATGTTTGGAGAACATTAAATCCCATGTTCCACAACAAAAAAATTCTTGGAGAACATTAAATCCCATGTTCCACAAAGAAATGCTTGGAGAACCTTAAGTCCCATGTTCCACAAAGAAATGCTTGGAGAACATTAAGTCCCACATTCCACATACCAAAAAATGCTTGGAGAACCTTAAGTCCCATGTTTCACAAAAAAAATGCTTGGAGAACATTAAGTCCCATGTTCCACAAAAAAATGCTTGGAGCCCTAGACATGGGACCTCATTGTGTCATCCCAGATGGTCAAACATTTTGGCCTCCATTGTATTTAGACCTGGTTAGCCCATATCCTAGAAGTTCTACCAGCTTCTTGGGTAGATCTGAAGGCCCTCAATGGGTTCATCACACTCTCTTGAATCTGTTTATTTGTTTGTTTGTCGGCGCTTTGATGAAATTGCAAACCAAAAAAAAAAGCTTTGCATGAAAAAAAATAAAAAAAATAAAAAACCTTGGCTCTTCAGTGATCAGTGCCCTCCGAGCAGAAATTCCCAAGTGTTACTTAGCAATGAATAATATGTAAATTAGAGAGGAGCAGATTGTAAATTAGATGTAAGCAGATGACTTTGTGATGATGATTCAGCCCACCAATTTGTCACCGAGGAATGCCTGCTGAAATGCTGCACATCTTTTGCTGCCGAGCAGTACATTCAGAATGACAGAGTTGGAAGGGACCCTGGAGGTCCTCTAGTCCAACCCCCTGCTCAAGCAGGAGACCCTGTACCTTTCTGGACAATTGGTTGTCCAATCTCTTCTTAAAAACTTCCAGTGTTGGACCAAAGATGCTTTTTCAGGAGGCAACTGGACTTCCTTGTTTTTTCTCTGAAGACTTTTCACTTCTCATCCAAGAAGCTTCTTCAGCTCTGACTGGATGGTGGGGAAGGGAAGGATTTATACTCCTTGCAGACAGCTGGTCATTTGCATCCTTTTAGAGGGTCGTTGAGGCCAGTTGGAGATTTATCTGTGTCCTCAGGGTCACCGGAGTGGTGCAAATGATTCATGTAGTCTAGCAATTTTTCCCTCTGGAAATCCATTCCTATTCCCACACCATTCCAAGGGTCTTCATCCCAAAGTGCATGGCTAAAAGTCTGTAGAGATTCTCTGTCATCCATGGTTGTCCCAAAGGTGCTTTTTCAAGAGGCAGTTGTACTTTCTTCTTTGTTTTTCTTTTGAAGATGTTTTGCTTCTCATCCAAGAAGCTTCCTTAGCTCTGACAGGTTGCAAGGATGCAAATGACCAGCTGTCTGCAAGGAATATAAATCCTTCCATTCCCCACCATCCAGTCAGAGCTGAAGAAGCTTCTTGGATGAAAAGTCAAACGTCTTCAGAAGAAAAACCAAGAAAGTCCAGTTGCCTCCTGAAAAAGCACCTTTGAGAATCTCGACAGACTCCAGTGTTGAGAGCACCCACGACTTCTGGGGGCAAGTTAGATTCGGCCCTATGGGCAAACCAAAAGTTCAGAAACAGACTTCCAATTTGCTCGTAGGGCTGGTTTTAGGGTTCATTTTTTGCCCTCCGGAGCCTTCAGGGAAGCCTCCTGAAGGCTCAAAACTGGCCCTACGAGCAAACTAGAGTGACTTCCAGTTTGCTCATAGGGTCATTTTTTGTCCTCCATAGCCTTCAGGGAAGCCTCTTTAACACTCCGGAGTGCTAAAACCGGCCCTACGAGCAAACCAGAAGTACGTTCCCGAATTTTAGGTTTGCCAATAGGGCTGATTTTTCGCGCCCCGGAGGCTTCAGGGAAGCTCCTGAAGCCTCCGGAGGGCGAAAAATGGCCTCAAAAGAAGGCTGAAGTTAGCTGGCCACCGCATGCACATGCGCTGGCCAGCTGGCAAGGCAACACCTCATGTGCCCAGACAAATGGCTCCGCAGGCTACTTGTGGCACGCGTGCCATAGGTTCGCCATCACGGGTCTAGGATATTCACCGTTGCCCAGTCGAAACGATGGCAAAGTGAGTCTGTCCACATGTTGTTAAATTAGGAAAGTTTGTTCCTGCATTGCAACAGGAAAGCAGGAGAGGGATACAGGTGGGAAGGACTAAAAGGCTGGAGAAATTTCACGCTGCTGTGTTTTACGGTCGAACTCACTTGTTAATGCGAATGTCAAGGACCTAAGAAGCATTTATTGGAAGCCGCATCATTTTTCCGAAAGGGACCACATTATCTATGCAGACGTGCATCTGTGCACAAAAGGAAGGCAACCCAAGTTCAAGGGAAGACTGTAACTCAATTGTCATTGCACAACTGTGTTTTTTTTGAAGTCGCTGTTGTCAGAACAGAGGACAATTACACCTTGGCTGAACAATGTGTGGCTTAGATTTGTCCTTCCAAATTCTCCCTCATCTCTTCAGCTTCCGTGCCATTTATCGTGCCAATGATTTCCACTTTTCTGATTTCTTTTACAATACTCTGCCTGTCAACCGATAGTTGCAGGTCTTCTATCTCTTCATGGGGGCAAGTGTTCGTTCCATTAGCTGGACCTTTGATCCGCTGGGGTGTAAAAGATCTAGATGTGGGAATTTCTAGCGGATCCACAAAGTGTGATAGATCATTTTAAGCAGGGATCAGCCGCTGAGCTTGTCGATCAGAAAGGTTGGTGGTTTGGCAATTCGAATCCCTAGTACAGGCCTCCTGCATGAGCAGGGGGTTGGACTAGATGATCTCCAAGGTCCTTTCCAACTCTGCTACTCTTACAATCCATGGAAGACAGGATTAGCAGTAGATGTTAGGAATCTGGGGATCAGTCATGATGACTATAGTTGGAGGACAATTATACCTTGGCTGAACAGTTTGTGGCTATGGTTGGTCCTTCCAAATTCTCCCTCATCTCTTCACATTCCACCCTATTTATCATGCCAATAGTCTGTAGAGATTCTCAGTCCTCCAGGTCCCAAAGGTACTTTTTTTTAAGAGGCAACTGGACTTTTCTTTGAAGATGTTTCGTTTCTCATCCAAGAAGCTTCTTCAGTTCCAGCTGGATGGTGAGGAATGGAAGAATTTACATCCCTTGCAGACGGCTGGTCATTTGCATCCTTTTAGAGGGTCATTGAGGCCACTTGGAGGTTTATCTGTGTCCTCTGAGTGGTGCAAATGGTTCCTGTAGTCTGATTTTTTTTCCCTCTGGAAATCCATTCCCACTCCCACACCATTCAGTAGGAATGGATTTCCAGAAGAAAAATTGCAGACTACAGGAATCATTTCCACCACTCAGAGGACACAGATAAACCTCCAAGTGGCCTCAATGACCCTCTAAAAGGATGCAAATGACCAGCCGTCTGCAAGGAATGTAAATTCTTCCATTCCCCACTATTCTGTCAGAGCTGAAGAAGCTTTTGGGATGAGAAGCGAAACGTCTTCAAAAGAAAAAAACAACAAAGTTCATTTGCCTCTTGAAAAAAAGCACCTTTGGGACAGTCCTGACCTGGAGGACTGAGAATCTCTGTAGTCTTCTAGTTGGAATTAGATAAGAGTCCATGGGGCTCAAGAGAAGTTAGATTTAGTTCACTTGTGACTACGTAGAGATTCTACATTGATCACCCTTTTGACTCCACTTCCCAGATTCCGCCATTCCTCCTCCTACACAAACCCCTCAAAGCAAACTCCACTGAATTGGAAACCTTCCTGAGCAATTTACTGCTTTCAAACTTTACAGAGAAGGTGACTACCGTGTTTCCCTAAAAATAAGACAGGGTCTTATTTTCTTTTGAACCCCCCCCAAAAAATAAGTGCTTGGCCTTATTTGGGGGGAGGTCATATTATTTTTGAGGTGCAGGAGGCAGTGAGCATGGTCACCTCATGGCTGCTGCTGTGTTGCAAAAAATTAAGCCCTCTGGGAGGGCTTATTTTTGGGGAGGGGCTTATTTTAGCGCCTGCGGTCAAAAGCCTGATTGAGCTTATTATCTGGGAGGTCTTATTTTGGGGGAAACAGGGTGTCATGTACCAGTTCCTTTACGCTGAGGAGAGAATTGGATTTCACTAGATCTTGAGTCAATTTGGAGAACTTCTGTATGGTCAGGAAACTTCCCAAGGTGGATCCCTCCTAAATCTACTACATGTAGTACGATCATGCCAAACTCCCATTTATCCTGTCCCCATTGATTAATTTCCCTCTCGATTACGCCATGGGAATTCTGGGAGTTGAAGTCCACGCAACTTAAAGCTGCGAAGGATGTTGAGAAACATTGCTTTGGAGGGTCGTTCTTCGCAGATCTCCAAATGTTTTCTCAAGGAGACCATTGGTCTGCGGAGATTTCTTTTCAATGCCCTTGTGCTGTGCCAGCGAGATACACACTTCCTATAAGAAGCACACATTTCATTAAAGGGGATTGAATTACTCCGAATACCCAGGGCGGATTAATCCAATTGTTCTAATTTTCTTTCATGGATTGCCTTGATTGTCTGCAGTGAAGAAGATACAGGAAGCTTTTTTTTTAAAGGTAGCTTTAAACAAAATTAAAGAATTTGGCAGGTCAGAATGACTAGAGGTTAGTATCTGCATAACCTGAATGGAATTCTGAATAACAGAGGTCGAGGGAACCTTGGAGGTCTTCTAGCCCAACCCCCTGCTCAAGCAGGAGGCCTTGCACCATTCCAATTGAGGATTACCTATAGTTAAAGAAAATATAGTGCTAACATAGATATAGAACACAGTGTTGTACACTTCTAGATTAAATAAGAATAGACATAGAAAAACTGTAAAGTTAGTAATAGGGAGATAATAGAATAAGAATCCAGAATAACAGAGCCAAAGGGACTTTGGAGGTCTTCTAGTCCAACCCTCTGCTCAAGCAGGAGATCTTTTACCAAAAGGTTGTCTAATTTCTTGTTCATAACCTCCAGTGATGAAGCGAGCATCCAGAACCTCTTGAAGGCAAATGGTTCCACTGATTAATTCTTCTCACAGCCAGGAAATTTCTCCTTACTTCTTGGTTGCTTCTCTTCTTGGTTAGTTTCCATCCGTTGTTTCTTTTCCTGCCTTCTGGGGTTTTGGAGAATTGGTTCTCCCCCTGTTCTCTATGATGGTCCCTCAAATATGCTTGCTTTATTCACTATTTTCCTATTGAATGTGACCCCAGCATTACTCAGGAGAAAACGCCTTCCATGTCAACTTACATTTCAACTAGTGGAGGATTACGTACCGTATTTTTTGGAGTACAAGACACACTTCTTCCCCCTCAAAGAGTGGGTGGAAATGTCCGTGTGTTTTATACAGTAAATATTGCGGCAGGGGGAGGGAGGGTTATTGTGGCGCTGATCAGCTTTTCTAGAACAGGCTACGGCAGTGACGGGGAACGGGCCATGGCAGTGGTGGCAAATGGGCCAAGGTGGTGAACAGGCATCAGCCCATCGGCGGCGGAAGCGAATGGGCAGCTGTGGTGAATGAGCAGCACTGGACGGCCCATGGCAAATGGAGCGCAGTGGTGAACGGGGCGTGGAGAATGGGCTGGGGTGAACACACCAGATGAATCCCAGATGGATGCTGGGAGGCAGAGACAGATTTTTTTCCCCTTGTTTTCCTCCCCAAAAACTAGATGCATTTTATAGTCTTGAGCGTCTTATAGTCCCAAAAATATGGTAAATATGAGTCAGCCATGCACAGCAGCCGGCAAAAAAAAAAAGAGTGCAATCTTTGGTTGTATAATCAGAGGCATAGAATCAAGAGTACTGCTTTATAAAGCCTTAGTAAGGCCACACCTGGAATTCTGCATCCAGTTTTGGTCACCACATTGCCAAAAAAGATGTTGAGAGGGGGTTGGACTGGATGACCTCCAAGGTCCCTTCCAGCTCTATTCTGATTGAACTCCTCCCCTTGCCGCAAGTGCCTGCCTTTCTGGATCCAAACTCCTTCCTTCCTCCCCTCCAAAATGCCAGTTCTCTCCTTCAACTCTTGCAGGAAGGAGCCCAGCTGCCTTCCCAGGCCAGGCCTAACACACGGCCGACTTTTTAATGCTCTTTAAAAGGCACCTAAGTGACTTGTAAACCCCTTCATTCCTCCGAAAGCAGCCCTCCTCTAAACATGCATGTATGTATAATAATCATCATTAGCCTGGAATGGCTCCGGCCGTCTGCTGCCTGGTTTGAGAGATGGATGGCATTAATCAACAAGATGCCTTCAGAACTTTTGCCAAGTCATTTGTTACGCTAATTGGGCCACTTAAAGCAAACTGTCAATGGGTGTTGATCTTTTGACAGCCCACGGCTGATGGACATTTAATTGCGCCGCGTAGGCAAACAGTTCCCATCGCCCCAACGTTCTAGATCACCAAGAAGGGGGCTACTACTAAATTACCTGGCCAGGCTTTCTGAGATACCGGGAAAACAAGTGAGCCAGTCAGTAGTGGACTTCACGTTTTGTTACCACCGGTTCGCCTCGCTTGTACATGCCCCATTTGCATACATGCGCCCAGTCTTCCATGCATGCGCTTTGCTCATGAGTGCGTCTTCCATGCATGCATCGGGCCACAAAAATCATGCCTACATAGGACAGTCTAGAGCTGGGAGGAAGGGCAGCGCCCCTCCCTCCACGATTTTCTTCGCTACCTAAATGCTGTACTAGTGAGTTTGCTCACTCGACAGCAAGACCCTGGTGAATCCGCCTGCATTTTCTGCATCACATGAGAAAACCGTGTCTTCATCCCCCTGTCCTTATCACTTATAGAGCAGGAGTGTCAAACTGAAGGCCCGGGGGCCAGATCTGGCCCACGGGGCTGCCCTGGAAACAACAAAGGACCAACCTGCAGTGCCTCTGCCAGTGAAAATGGAGCTGGGGAGGGCTACGTGCGGCCCTTTTGAGCTCCGTTTTTACTGGCAGAGAGTTGCAGGAGGCCATCAAAGCTGAAACGGAGCTTGGGAGCCTCTTTTTGCTGGCATAGCACTCAGGCTACCACAGGCACCCCAGACATGAATGATGTCAAGCTGGCCATGTCCACTCTGGCCATGCCCACCCCAGCCCCCCAAGGTCAAACCCAATCCTAATGAAATTGAGTTTGAGACGTCTGCTGTAGAGGGACAATTGAGAGCTTCCTGTCCTATGGCATTGAACATCCTGTTTTTGTGAAAAATGTACCTGTTTTTTCGTGAAAATGGGATGCGTGGGGTGGGGTTTCAAGAGGCCAAAAATGGCTGTATTTGGTGGATAAGATGCACCAACAGCATTCAAACAGTCCTGTTCAAAGCAGGACAGTTTGCTTCAAACAGGAAGACGGTGTAGAAAGTGGTGAGGACGGCAGAAAAGATCATTGGGAGTTTACTTCTCTCTATGGAGGACAACGCAATTTAAGCAATGCTTGAGCAAGGTTTGCAGGATTGTCTGGAATGCTGTACATCCTCTTCACAACATGTCTTTCCTTGTTGCTTTCTGGGAGGGAGGGAGGGAGGGAGGGAGGGAGGGGGATTCGTGGTATCCGAAGCAGAACATCCAGATTCAGAACAGCTCCGGAGTATAAGACCCACCAAGATTTTAAAGAGGAAAAGAAGACAAAAATTGCTTTTGCCCTCCCCGGCCCACAGGAACATTCTGCAGGCTTCCCAATCATCTCTGCATCCGGTTTTTGTTTAAAAAATGGTCCCATTTTTTTCTGCGAAAATGGGACATGCGGGGCGGGGTTTCAGGAGACCAAAAATGACTGTATTCAATGTATAAGATGCACCGACATTTCCAGCCACTTTTAGGGGGGGAAGTGCGTCTCATACTCTGAAAAGTACGGTACACAGACACACACACACACACACCGTATTTTTCGGAGTATAAAACACATCCTTTTCCCTCAAAAAAGAGGGTGAAAATCTGGGTGCAACTTATACACGGAATACAGCATTTTTGGATTCCCGGAGCCCCGCCCCCTTTATCAAAATGGCCTTGCACAGCCTTATGGAGGGTTTCAGAGAGCTCCTGGGGACTGGGGAAGGCATAAATGAGTGAAAAATGGGCCCTTTTTGCTCGTTTTTGCCCCCCCCCAGCCCCTCAGGAACACTCTATAAGCCTCCTAAAGGCTATGCATGTCTTTTTTTTTTGACAGAAAATGGGCCTGTTTTCATGAAAAACGGGCTGTTTTTAGGAGGTCTGCCTCTTCAAAATCTTGGTGTGTCTTGTGTGTGTGTGTGTATGTGTGTAGATAGATAGATAGATAGATAGATAGATAGATAGATAGATAGATAGATAGATAGATAGATAGATAGATAGATAGATAGATAGATAGATGATAGATAGAGAGAGACAGAGAGAGACAGAGACAGACAGACAGACAGACAGACAGACAGACAGACAGACAGACAGACAGACAGACTACACAGAGAGAGAGAGAGAGAGACAGACATACACACACATTGTGTGTGTGTGTGTGTGTGTTGTATTTGTGCTGATAAATAAATAAAGGGAGACTAGTATGGATCCATTTCAAGCTATTTAGCTCTCATCAGCTAGCCATACCCTTACTGGGATTTGAACCTGGGAAATACCAGGGGTTGTAACACAAAGATAGATAGATAGATAGATAGATAGATAGATAGATAGATAGATAGATAGATAGATAGATAGATAGATAGATAGATAGATAGATAGATAGATAGACAGACAGACAGACAGACAGACAGACAGACGTAGAGAGACACAGAGAGAAAGGATAAAGACAGAGAGAGAGAGAGAGAGAGAGAGGGAAATTAGATAGATAGATAGATAGATAGATAGATAGATAGATAGATAGATAGATAGATAGATGAGAGAGAGAGAGAGAGAGAGAGAGAGAGAGAGAGAGAGAGAGAGAGAGAGAGAGAGAGAGAGATGATAGATATAGATATAGATATAGATATAGATAGAGGGAGAGGGAGAGGGAGAGGGAGAGGGAGAGAGAAAGAGAAAGAGAAAGAGAAAGAGAGAGAGACTTATGCCAGGCATGCATTCATTAAACCATTCCACTCGCTATCCTGGTGGAAGCAAATGCCAGCTGTCTTTGAAGTTCCCCAAAGATACGGGGAACAAGTCAGCGCTAATGGTCAACATCAACCCATTAATCATCCATTAGGTGAAGCTGCTCACTTATGTCATCTGTCACTTGGTAATGCATGCAAATCACTCTCTGGGTAAACATTTCCCAGGTTGACATTTCCCAGGGTTGGCTCCGGGATCAACCTTCAGGTTTTGGGTTGAGGAGGAAAAAGCCGAGTCAAGAAACGTTAAGAATCTCTTTGAGAAGAGCCCATGATGACAGCTCAAGTCTATAAAGACGGAAGGGCCGTTCCATCAAACACTTTGCTGGACATGTTGGGAAAGGCATTGAGTAAGTAGAGGGTCACCTCTTGCTCAGAGTCCACACTGCGTCTACAAAACAGGAGGCTTCACTTCAGAACGTGTGTTCTGCCTGCAGACGAGAAAATCCTTGACAAGAATAGACTGTGGCTTGGTGGCTTTCTTGCAGACATTTCATGACCCAACTAGGGAACTTCATCAGTGGTAAAGGGAGTGGGTGTTGTGGGGAGGAGGAGGAGGAGGAGGAGAAGGAGACGGACTTTGAGGTCTTGGCACTCTCTGAGCTTGGTGGCTTTTTTGCAGACATTTCATGACCCAGCTAGGTAAAACTGTCAATGCTTGGAGGGAGTAGACTTTGCTCTCTGTTTACCCCAGTTAAGGAACGATTGACTCAGTACACAGCCCAATCAAGGAGCCATCAAGAACACTTTCACCCACACTGACACGGCAAGCCAATAGTATACAACAAAGCCCACTCCCTTCTAGCACTGATGATGTTGCCTAGTTGGATCATGAAACACCTACAAAAAGACAATCAAGCTCAGAGAGCATCCCCACCGTTCTCCTCCGCCTCCTCCTGCTCTTCTTGTCCTTCACTCCAAACATCTCACTCTCTTCTACTACTGAGAATGTTAGATAGTTGGGTCATGAAATGTCTGTAAGCAAATAACCAAGTTCAGAGAGCACCAAGAACTCCATAGTTCTCCTCCTCCTCCTCCTCCTCCTCCTCCTCCTCCTCCTCCTCCTCCTCCTCCTCCTCCTCCTCCTCCTCCTCCTCCTCCTCTTCTTCTTCTTCTTCCTCTTCCTCTTCCTCCTGCTCCTCTTCCTCTTCCTCTTCCTCCTCCTGCTGACAAACCACACTCCCTTGTAGCATTGATAAAGTTACCTAGTTGGGTAGTGAAACATGTGCAAGAAAACCACCAAGCTCAGAGAGCACCAAGGACCCCGCTGTTCAACTCCAAGCTACAAATACTCTCTTCTATTTGACTATGGTTCCAATAGTGAAATCCAGCTGTTCCTCACCAAACGTTAGTCACTTAGTTCTCTGAGCAAATGCCCACACTCTGGGGGTGAGGTTCTTGTAGTCTATCAAAAATTGGAATGGCCGCATCTCCCTTCCCCTCTTTCTTCTGTTCTACCCCTGGCCAAACCAAAGCTTGGAAAAGCAGTAGATGTCCTCCAAAACCATAATAGGAGCAAAGCAATGGCCATAAAAATCAACAAAAGCACACCTTCAGAAGAAGACAGGTGGTCAGGTTTTTTAATGCTTCGTCTTCTCCTCTCCCAGTTGCTTTAAATAGTCCACACTCTGTGCAATAGAGGTCACGGAATCATTTCTCTTTGCTCTCGCCCTGCAATGAGTTCTCCCACTGGCTAACAATTCATTTTATGGTAGGTAAATAAAAGCCTGTAATTGCTCCCTTGCTTCAGAAGGAAGATATTGAGCAAGGAACGTTCCTTATGAGTTGGCACGATGTCCAAGATGAGGTTCCAACAGATGTGAGCTCTTTAGGGTTTGGCCTTGGTGAAGAATGGGGACATTTTGAGTTGCTCTGGGCCCAAGTTCTAGCCGTGGGAATTGCGAATTGTAAGATGAGGTCTTCCTTCCGGTACAGAATCAGAATTTACCTGGAAGGGACCTTGGAGGTCTTCTAGTCCAACCCCCTGCCTAGGCAGGAAACCCTATACCGTTTCAGACAAATGGCTATCCAACATCTTCTTAAAGACTTCCAGTGTTGGGGCATTCACAACTTCTGGAGGCAACTTCTGTTCCACTGATTAATTGTTCTAACTGTCAGGAAATTTCCCCTCAGTTCTAAGTTGCTTCTCTCCTTGATTAGTTTCCACCCATTGTTTCTTCTCATGCCTTCTGGTGCTTTGGAGAATAATTTGACCCCCCCTCTTCTTTGTGGCAGCCCCTCAAGTATTGGAATACTGTTATCATGTGTGCCCCCCCCCCAATTCTTCTTTTTTTTAGACTGGATATAACCAATTCCTCCAACCGTTCTTCATATGATTTTAGTCTCCAGGCCTTTAATTGTCTTAGTTGCTCTTCTTTGCGTGTTTTACTGTTTGTTTTTCAGCATCCCAAATGCTCACATTGTGATCAAAATCAGTCAATCAATCAATCAGAATAGAGCTTGAAGGGACCTTGGAGGTCTTCTAGTCCAACCTCCTATACAATTTGAGACAAGTGGCTATCCAGTCTCTTCTTAAAAGCCTCCAGTGATGGAGCACCCAAAATTTCTGAATACAACTCATTCCCATTGTTATGAAGTTTTTTCTTATGTTCCTGGTTTGCTTCTCTCCTTGATTAGTTTCCATCTATTGTTTCTTGTCCTGCCTTCTGGTGCTTTGGAAAATAAGTTGACTTTCCCTCTTCTTTGTGGCAGCCCCTCAAAGACTGGAAGGCTGCCATCCTGTCCCCCTTAGTCCTTCTTTTCTCTAGACCAGTGTTTTTCAACCTTGGCAACTTGAAGATGTCTGGACTTCAACTCCCAGAATTCCCCAGCCAGCATTCGCTGGCTGGGGAATTCTGGGAGTTGAAGTCCAGACATCTTCAAGTTGCCAAGGTTGAAAAACACTGCTCTAGACTAACCAAACCCAAATTCTGCAACCGTTCTTCATATGGCTTAGTCTCCAGGCCTTTAATCATCTGAGTGGCTCTTCTCTGAACTTTTTTTCCAAAATCTCAATGTCTTTTTTTGTAACGTGGGGTTCAAAACAGGATGCAGTCTTCCAGGGATTGCCAAATCCATGAGGAGCCACCAAAGGCGGCTTGACTACAGCAAGAAGAAGGAGACTAAGGTCGAGGAAAGGCGAGGTGGAGTCTGTTTGATTTTACTTTTTCTTCTGGGATCAAATGGAGCATGTTCTCAACTTACAATTGTTCACTTAGTGACAGTTCACAGTTAAAATGGCACGGAGGAAAGTAACCTTTGACCCTTGTCCATCACTATTGCCTCATCCCCGCAGTCATGTGATCAACATTTAGCTGCTGACTCAGGTTTACGAAGGTTGCAATGTGACGTGATTTCCCTTTTGCAACCCTCGGACAACCAAAGCCAACCAGCGGATTCACTTAGCAACCGCGTGTCAGGCCTGCAAGCCATCTTTTCTTTTTGGACTTCAGGCCTGCCACACTTTCTATTATTCTACTGTGCATTTTCTATTGTGGGAAAATGGGAGGGGGTTAGATGATATGTAGCCATAACAATATTCTTTCTAGAAAGCCAAGGTCATCCTTTGTCTCTGCACCTGACCAGAACTGGATGGGTGGAAGCCGCCAGCATGGCAATGGAAGATTTGACCATGGGGTGGACTTGTGGGTGTGAGGGCATGATCTTGAGCTTTCAACTGGGTGGGGAAAACCGGGAAGCTTTCAGATTCGGGTTTTCCCAGATGTGCCAAAATGGCTCTCTTAACAAATTGGAACTTTTGAGGAATTTTGTGCCTTGGGCTCTGATTTACTTTTGGATGCTATTTGAAACCCTGATACCATGTTACTAATTGAACAGCTGCAGTGATTCACAACACAGGGGTGTCCAAACTTGAGAACTTTAAGACTTGTGAACTTCAACTCCCATAATTCCCCAGCCAGCATGGCTGGCTGGGGAATTCTGGGAGTTGAAGTCCACAAGTCTTAAAGTTCCCAAGTTTGGACACCCCTGACTTAACAACTATGGCAGTGAAGATTGTAAAAATGGGGCAAATCTCGCTCGACAGGTGTCTCACTTAGCAACTGAAATGTTGGACTCCATTGCGGTCGTACGTTGAGGACTAGCTGTATCCAGCCGTGTTTGGTGCCTCGAAAGCACACTTTAAATTAAGGTGACACTTAACTAATAATTAACGAGTGATTAATGAAAATTGCTTTTTTTTAGCTGATAAGTTGCTCCACTCCTTGTTGTGGCATGTACCAGAGGAGACACAGATAAATATTGTTATGTATTGCAATTTCAGAACCACTTAAAGATTGGCTCTCAACCATCAGGTGCCTCCTGTCATCTCATCCCATCACCGTCGTTGGAAATGCTTCTTCTTACTTCGTCCCAAGGGTTCCTTTTATTAATCATCTATTAATTACCACTGAGAAAAACAAAATATTTGTGTGCATTTGCTCCTTGCTGGGATTCCATTTTTTTTTTGCTAGAAGAGCAGAACAGCCAAATTCTTTCTCAAACCACAGGCGTTTAGCAAATTGTCCCAAAGGTGCTTTTTCAAAAAGCAACTGGACTTGCTTTGGGTTTTTTTTTTTCCTTGAAGAGGTTTCACTTCTCATCCAAGAAGCTTCATCAGTTCTGAGCTAATGGTGGCGAATGGAAGGATTTATATTCCTTGCAATCCCTCTGGTCATTGGTGCTCTCTCTGAGTTCTGAGTCGCCTTTTGGAAAAAGCACCTTAGGGGAAAAAAATGTGATATGGATAGCAATAGAACTTCGATTTATATAACACTGTGTTTTTACAGCCCTCTCTAAGTGTTCTGACAGAGGCTTCCCAAGAGTATAAAGCAAACTCCTTGTCCCAACAAAAAAAAACCTTTTATTAATTGACTGTGAATTCTGCTCCTTCACATCCATCAAAGTCTTTCAAGGGAGGATTGACAGTCGCAGACCTTATCTGGCTTGGAGAGCTGCCAGGCTGATCTCTGCAACACTTGGCGAGAGACGAGAGTCCCGAACCAATGAAGCAAACTAATTGTCTCCTGCAAACTCCACTCCCCTTTTGCTCCTCTTTTATTTCCTCTGGGAGGAGCCATTCATCCCAAGTTGGCCCTTGTTCTTTAGTTGTTCTCTTCATCTGGCAACTCTGCGCATGCGCACACTGGGAACAGGCTCCAGCTATTCTTCTGCCTCACCGATGTCTGACTCTGAAGGCAGCGGATAACTGTCAGAGGGCCTTGGCCCCATCTCTGCCTCCCATACATAGCCCTCATCCGAGCCTTCCCCAGACTCCAGGACTGGCCCAGGTTCCTCCCCAACCTCCTCACTGCCCCAGTCTGCTGGCCGCTGGTGGGCCACGACACTAATCAATTTACAGAGTCAGCCTCTTGCCCCCAACAGTCTGGGTCCTCATTTTACCCACCTCGGAAGATGGGAAGGCTGAGTCAACCTTTGAGCCTGGATGGCTGAGAATCTCCATACACATTGAGCCAATTGTAAATTCTTCAACGTTTCACAGTCAGTCCATCTTGTTCAGATGATGTGAGCCCTTTCGCAGAACAGAGTTGGAAGGGACCTTGGGGGGTCATCTAGTCCAACCCCTTGCTTGAGTGGGGGAGTCTATACCTTTTCAGAAAAATGGCTGTCCAGAACGAGGAATTGAGGTGAGGGAGTTTGAGGACTTCGAATCATGTAACATTGGTACCCCCCCCCCCCAGTTGCTGTTTCTCGTGTCACCCATTGTTAATTCCCCTCCCCTGTCTGTCCTAGGCTGATTAAAAGATGGAAATTGCCTATAAAGGAGGATATTTGGGGCTCGGGGTTGAAATGAATGGTTCTTGGTGTTCTTTGAGCTGGGTTGTTTTCTTGCAGATGTTTCATGACCCAAACTAGGTAATATCATCAGTGTTAGATGGGGATGGGATTTGTGGAGAACAGGAGGAGGAGGAGGAGGAGGAGGAGGAGGAGGAGGAGGAGGAGGAGGAGGAGGAGGAGGAGGAGGAGGAGGAGGAGGAGGAGGAGGAGGAGGAGAACGACTGTGGGGTTCTTGGTTCTCCTTGAGCTTGGTTGTCCTCTTGCAGATGTTTCATGACCCAACTAGGTAACATCATCAGTGGTAGAAGGGAGGAGGAGGAGGACTGTGGGGTTCTTGGTGCTCCTTGAGCTTGATTGTCCTCTTGCAGATGTTTCATGACCCAACTAGGTAACATCATCAATGCTAGAAGGAAGTGGGATTTGCTCCCTGTTTACTCTCAGATGTTCTCAGCCACTAGAATATAATTCATTCCTTACTAGCCCTGATGACGTTACAAACGTTTGCAAGGAAACCACCAAGCTCAAAGATGACCAATGATCTCTTTCCAGCCCAAAGATGTTGACCTATTCCTCGTGCATCTTTCCCAAGGGTTCCTTTTGGCTATTTTCATGGATAGGAGAAATAAAAAATAGAAACAGCTGAGCCGTAATCTCTGTAACATATAGAAATCTGATACGTTGAAATTTCTGTTTATGACCTCGTCACACACCGTCTGTTATTATGGAAGCTCCAGATATAATTAAAGCCTGTCAGTAATGAGATAGTAAATTCAGCCTACCAGGAGTATTTGGTGAGAGTTTCTTTTTTCTCTTTTAATCTCAATTGGGGGTGCCATGGTCCTCTCTCCTCTCCCACCTGCTCCCCCAACTGTAAAACCTTGGCAGAAGAAATATCTTTCCATTTTCTCGCTGGTTTACAGGAAGGCTTAATAGTCTATATCACCAGTGATTAACTCCAAGTATTTTTAGCCTCATGAAAGCTGAAAGTACATAATAAAGGCAAGGGTGATAAGCCAATTATAACTATGGAAAAGGAGCTGAAAGCCTTTTGATCCACAGACCATGGGTGTATTTTATTTTATTTTATCTGGGGGGGGGGAGGAAGCATACTTTGGAGTTTGTGCGAGCATTGTGCTCAAACGCTATTCTGATGTCGGCTGAGTAAGCGGCTTAGGAACGGTTCTTTCTCTTTTCTTTCCTAGAGGTGTTTTGATCACAGCACAGGAAGACTATTTTGGACACCCTAGAGATAGCAATGGATGGATGGATGGATGGTTGGATGGATGATGATAAAGAAGAAGATAGTCAGAGAAAAATGGTGGATGGATGGATGGATGGATGGATGGATGGACGGATGGACGGACGGACAGACAGACGGACGGACAGACAGATGAAGATGATGAAGAAGAGACAAAAACAGAGACAGATGATAGATAGATAGATAGATAGATAGATAGATAGATAGATAGATAGATAGATAGATAGATAGAGATAGATAGATGGATAGATAATGGATAGATGATAGCTAGATATATAGATAGATATAGATATAGGGAGACAAAGATGGATAGATAGATAGATAGATAGATAGATAGATAGATAGATAGAAGATAGATAGATAGATAGATAGATAGATAGATAGATAGATAGACAGACAGACAGACAGACAGACAGACAGACAGACAGACAGACAATGAAGAAGACAAGCAGATGAGATGGATGGATGAATAGATGGAACGCAGATAATGATGAAGAAGAAGATAGACAGACAGAAACAGTGATGATAGATAGATAGATAGATAGATAGATAGATAGATAGATAGATGGATGGATGGATGGATGGATGGATGGATGGATGGATGGATGGATGGATGGATGGATGGATAGATGGATAGATAGATAGATAGATGATAGGCAGGCAGGCAGGCAGGCAGACGAAGAAGACAGAAAGATGAGATGGACGGATGGATGGATATTGATAGATACAGATATTTCTGAGATAAAGATAGAAATTCAGAGAGAAACAGAGAGAGAGAGACAGAGAAGTGGAGAAGGGAGATTTGGTAGTTTAGAGAAAAGAAGGACTAGGGGCGACATGATAGCTGTACTCCAGCATTTGAGAGGCTAATATGAAAAAACAGCCCAGGTTCAAATCCCAGTAAGGATATGGCTAGCTGATGAGAGCTAAATAGCTTGAAATAGACCTATACTAGCCTCCCTTCATTTATTTATCAGCAAAAATGCAATGTGTGTGTGTGTGTGTACGTGTGTATGTGTATTCTCTCTTCTTTGCAACTCTGTTTAGCCACAGATAATGTGGCACATAGCAGCCAACGGGGGAATTTCCTGGCTGAAAACGAGAAATCAGGTCACTGACTTTTGAAAGCTCAAACGGGGATTATACATGGCAGGAAAATCATGGAGAGGCTATTTTTGGCCATGTTGGAAAGTGCATTTTTTGTTGTTGTTTTTTCCCCCCTGTTTGGTGTCTCTTCGCTTACAGAGGCAATTTTATTTATTTATTTTTATCCCGCCTCTATTTGTTTTGTTTTATAAATAGCTCGAGGTGGCGTACATATCTGCACACCTTGCTCCTGCTGCTGTTCTGAGAGAGAGAGAGGAACAGGCCCCAAATCATCCATCTGGCTTTCATGCCTAAGTCAGGATTTGAACTTGCTGTCTGCTGGTGATAGGCCCAAATACACCCAGTCCTCCTGTTGCAGAAAATGACAGGCTTTAGACTTCTCAGGATACAGGAAAAGTTTATTTGGCTGCCAGGTTCAGAAAGCTAGCATATAGCTAACATTGCAAATTCTGAACAAACTTCATAATCGAAGCACGCGTTCTTATACATTCTCGAAAGCAGCGCAACATGGAAATACTTAACTCATTTCTTATTGGTTATTTTGGGGAGAAAGCCTTATAAGGAGATGGGGGTCTTACTTCTCCTTTTGTTACAGGTATGGACTGCATGTCATTAACGAACTTTAATTGAACCTTGTGGTTTTGGACTTTTGACATAGGGACGTTTGCTGGAACATGTTGTGGTTGAAGGCTGATGACATTTCCCTGTCCCTTTAAGCAAGTTTCCAACTGTCCCTATTATGCCACGTCTTTATTCTTATATTTTAATCCAAATTTATTCTACTTTACCCCCCCCCCCTAGACTCTATTAATACCCACAATTGAGTCTAGCCTGTTAGATTAACAATATAAGCATGCAGGATACAGAATAGCAAAAAAAGCAAGGATACAAGCAATACACATCTGAGGGCTTATCTTCCGGAATCACTTTCTCCACTTCTAAGTTAATAATTAATCAGTGGAACAGAAGTTGCCTCCAGAAGTTGTGAATGCCCCAACACTGGAAGTCTTTAAGAAGATGTTGGATAGCCATCTGTCTGAAATGGTATAGGGTTTCCTGCCTAGGCAGGGGGTTGGACTAGAAGACCTCCAAGGTCCCTTCCAACTCTACTATTGTATTGTATTGTAAGAGTGCAATTTGAATATACGAGCTAGTATCTGAATCTTCATCTTCCTTGAGGGTATGTGGGATTAGGCTCTCCATTAACATTAACTCCTTTTCAGCCTGTGTTTCTTTTACAGACCTCATAACGAGTTGTTTAAACAAGGGTATTATGCAAGGGAGGAAGGCTAAACTTGTGATCCCACACAGCAGAAGAAACAGCATTTGTTTAATCCAACCTGATCCCAGTAGCCAAGAGAACCATTCATCTGTCCTTTGCATTATTTGACCAATTGAAGAAGCTCGGTCTCATAGTTCTTTAACCACCCTCCAAACTGCTCCTGATCTAGTCATATAGAAACAACAATCTTCTCCCAGGAATACACATAGCCCACCCTTTTCAGTAGTTAAAAGATCTATGGCATGCCAGTTCTGTAACACCATGGCTGCCAAGGAATTTATCTGGTCCTGGACTTCAACCAAGGTGCCAGCAATTTGATTCAGACTTTCTTGGAATTCTTCCGACAGTTGCCTGAACTGTGTAATGGAATGGGTCATTCCACCCACACCCATTCCCTGTTCCCTAACCCTAACCTTAACCCTAACCTGTTCCCCACTTACCACCCCCATTTTGGTGCATTTCTCCCACATAGAAAGAAAAGTCCATTTTCTCCTACACATACACCGATGTTCATGGAGAAGGCATGGGCTTGTAGGTTCCTTTCAGTCCAGACTTGTAAAGTTCCTGCTAGGAACATACCAGTTAGAGGCTGTAATGGAACTTCTTGATTAGGGGCCATTAGCTTATTCCTGAGGTCCTTCAAAGAGATATTGAGAACTGGCGTTTCCAGGGGGAAAGTAAACACAAACTCCCGTAGTGGATTGTATTGAAAGCCAAATGGGAAGTCGGGGTGGTTGGAATGGCCTTGGGCAGCTTCCAGTGGTCAGATTCCCCTCCCATTGGTTAAAAACAAGTGGAGGTGGGAGCGAGAAAGTGATTTTCTGTTGGAAGAGCTTGTGAGCAGAGGGAGACATGCTGCGAGTCAATTTTACATCTGCAAGGGTTTTCCTGGGGGCAAGGTACATTTCAGATGGGCATTGTTCCTCTCATAGTGACCCCACAGGAATGCCAGGCTCCAGATATCATTTGATGCACAAGGAGGGTGACCCTATAATTTCTACACCAACTGCTATGGGCCCAACGATGGGGAGACGGCTCATCCCCAGTCTTTTAAGCGTGTCGTACAGATCGCCATGTAGCTGGGCTTCTGCCGTTTTAGTTCCCCATCTACCTCCCTTGTCAAAGACTATCGTAGCTCTGGTCTTTTCCCAAAGATCTGACTCAACTGGCATCACATGATAAGATCACGGTCCGGCAGACAAACACAACCAGCATTTCTGACCCAGGGCAGGGTCAAACTGATTGATTAAGCTTTGTCCTAATTCCAACACTCTTAACATATAGTCCCCTTGTCTTAACTGTTGCAGGGGTCTGTTTTCCCTAGGCTTTGCCCTTTGTCTTACAGGGTTTGTCAAATAGTTGGCTGGAAGTGTTGGAATCGGCTTGTGGTTTCATCCTCAAACATAAATAATGTGCCGCTGATGGGAGCGGACCTGTTCCCCACCCTGTAACGGATTTTTTATCTTGTTCTCCGGGATTTTTAACATCCTCGGATCCTTCTTCTAGAGCTATGGGCGTTTCTTGGGTATTTTCGCAACATGGGGAGTTAATAGTCAGGAAGGTATCACTTAGCATGCCTTTTGCCAACAACAGCCAAAGCCACAAACAACTCATAATTACCCCTTACACAAGATTTCCTTTTACACAGTTCCCTTTTGCCTATAGACTCACCACATCAGGGAGAGGGTAAGGATTATATATAGTTTGGAGGGTTACAGCATCGGCTTCTGGCTCTCCACAAGACCAAATCTTATTTGCTAGAAACACACAACAAATTATAATAAGGATAATCAAACTTACGAAAGTAAAGGATATAGTGGCTACAGATATAAAAGCTTGCACCGCCATATCCTGACAGGTGCTCAAATTCTCGAATTCATCTTGCAGCTGATAAGTCAGAACGTTGTTTTCCTTCCTTCAATTCTTCAGCCGTATGTCGAGAAACCAGCTTCCGGTTGTGGTTTCAGTAGGGCTTCTTCTGTCCCATAAGAGCTACCCATTGCAGGTAGGGAAGCTTATAGGAGGCGTTTCTTTAAGCGTACTACTAAGAGACAGAATTCGTCCAAGTCAGCCTCCCAGTATTCTTCATCGGCTGGTTTAATGCGGGTCCAATGAATCCAAGACTTGGATTCTAAAACTTTTACTGCAAGTGGAGAACACATAACTACAGTATATGGGCCCTTCCATCTAGGTTTCAAGTTCTCCCCTTTTCAGTGATTTACCCACATTCTGTCCCCCACCTGAATATTATGACTGGATAATTAAAAATGGTGGGGTGAGGGAGACACAATATTATTGGATTTCTTGTACTTGATTATTTAATTCTCCCACCATTTGATTCACCCATGAGGCCCCCAGCTGTCCCAGGTCCCCTACATGATTTTTCAAATTAGAACTTATTACCGATGGCCATCCAAACATCATTTCAAAAGGGGACAGTTTGAGTCCTTACGTGGAGTACATCTTACAGACCAAAGGGCTAAGGGTAAGGCATCTACACATTTAAGGTGGGTTTCGAGACACACCTTGGTTATCTTTTCCTTAATAGTGCGGTTCAAGCGTTCTGTGCAGCCTCCACTCTGGGGGTGCAGAGAACAGTGGAGCCTCCATTGGGGTCCCTAAAGATTTTGCTAGCTTTTGGGTTACTTGACGCACAAACTCTGGCCCGTTATCTGATGATATGAATGAGGGAATTCCATATCAGGGCACAATGTCTTTGAGTAGGATTCTAGCTACTTCACGGGCTTGCTTCATCTTTGTGGGGAAGCACTCAGGCCACCCAGTGTAATTGCACACTATGACCAACATAGCTTTATAAAGTCCACACTTGGGCATATCTGTGAAGTCAACAACTAACGAATCCATGGGGTAATACCCTTTAGGCTGGCTCCCAGGGGGAAGTCTAGTCTTGGTCTGGTTAATCCCTTGCCTTGGATTAACTTGGGCACGCATGTTACATCTTTCGCTGGCATGAGCACATAGAGAGTGAAGGCGATCGATGTATGCTATAGTTGAAGTGCCTCGGCTAATGCAGCTTTCCCCAGGTGCGTTGTTGAATGGGATTATTTCACCATTTGCCAGGCAATATTAGCGGGTACAAAGATTCTTCCATCTGGAAGTACATACCATTCTCCCTTCTTTAGTCCGTTCAAGTCTACAGTCGCTTGGAGTTTCTCCGCCCTGGAATATCTAGGGCTAAGTTTTTTTGGCATTTCTAGCGCTACATAAACGGATATGTCAGGGTAGGCCTGATTGTCCCTGGTTGCTGCTAGTCTCGCTTCTTTGTCAGCCGCCCTATTCCCTCTGGCTATTTCATCTTGTTCCTTCTGATGGCCTTTACAATGCATAACAGAGACTTTCTTTGGCATTTTCACTGCAGCTATTAGCCTTTCAATTAGGAAGGGGTGTTTGATTTCCTTCCCTGGGGCCGTTAAAAGAGCTCTTTCTCTGTAGACAGCCGCATGAACATTCAAAAAGTGAGAAAGGCGTATTTAGAGTCAGTCCATATATTTACTCTTTCATCCTTTGTCCTCTCTAATGCACGGATTAAAGCCCATAATTCTGCTCCTTGGGCACTAGTGCCTTTTGGGAGAGGTCCGCTCTCAAAGACTTGGGCAAGAGAGACTACTGCATAGCCTGCATAATGTTCTCCCATAGTAATGAAGCTTGATCCATCAGTGAACAAGTTATAGTCTGCATATTTCAACGGCAGGTCAGTTAAGTCTGGTCTTCATGAAAACTGACTCTCAATGATTCTCATACAATTGTGCTCAATTTCGGGTCCTGGTATTGGCAAAAGGGTGGCAGGGTTTAGGGCATTTGTTTGCTTCAAGGTCACTTGTGGATTTTGAGTCAGGAGTGCCTGATATTTGTAAATTCTATGGTTTGTTAACCATAAATGTCCCTTCGTTTCTAAAATTCCTTGAACTGCGTGTGTGGTGTAGAAAGTGGTAGGCTATCCGAAAGTTAATTTATTAGCTTCTTCCATTAGGAGAGCCATGGTGGCTAGAATTCTTAGGCAATGTGGCCAACCTTTTGCAACACAGTCCAGTTGTTTAGATAGATAAGCCACAGGTTGCTGCCAACTTCCCTTTTCTTGCGTCAGGACTCCCAGAGCAGTGTTGCCTTTTGAATCCACAAAGAGGTTAAAAGGTTTTTCTCAATTGGGGAGCCCCATTACCGGAACTTGAGATAATTCTGTTTTTAGGGTTTCAAATGCCCGTTTTTGTTCCAGCCCCCAATTGAAAGGTTCCTTTTCTCCCCCCCCCCCCTTCATGGAGATATACAAAGGTTTGGCCAAAAGAGCGAAATTTGGAATCCAAATTCTGCAATATCCTGCTGCACCTAAGAATCCTTGTGGTTTGGACTTTTGACATAGGGACGTTGGCTGGAACATGCTGTGGTTAGAGGCTGATGATATTTTCCTGTCCCTTTAAGCAAGCTTCTAACTGTCCCTTTTATGCCACGTCTTCATTCTTATATTTTAATTCATATTTTATTCTACTTTACTCCTTCATGCCTAAGGTGGGACTAGAACTACCCTGCCTATTCTATTCTATTCTATTCTATTCTATTCTATTCTATTCTATTCTATTCTATTCTATTCTATTCTATTCTATTCTATTCTATTCTACTCTACTCTACTCTACTCTACTCTACTCTACTCTATTCTATTTTATTCCGAAATTCTATCCTACCCTATTGTATTCTATTCCGTAATTCCATTCCATTCTATTCTATTCTATTCTATTCTATTCTATTCTATTCTATTCTTCCATTCCATATTCTATTCTATTCCGTTCTATTCTGTTCTATTCTGTATTCTATTCTATTCTATTCCACTCTAATTCTTCATTCTATTCTATTCTATTCTATTCTATTCTATTTTTTCTATTCTTTCCTATTCTGTTCTATTCTATTTTATGCTATGCTATGCCATTCAATTCCATTCTAAGTGGAGCTTCGCATGTGCTCCCATGCTTTTTTGCCACTTCTACAGCCCAGTTCCGATTCAGCTGTGGGCCGTGGGTGACGGTCAGGGACTCCTGTTTTAGTCCACACAACTTTTTGTGGTTGAGAAACGCTGGTCTCCCTTACAGCAAGCCGTGAATTCCACCTGGAAGGCAAGGGATTTATTCTCCGTCCATTTGATACATGGGAAGATGGAGCTCTGGAGATGCAAACACTTCATTTGCATAACTTATGCCAATCGGGGGCTCCTGGGACAGAAGGAACAAATGGGGAGGGGGATTGAAGCTTCTCCCCCACCTTCTCTCAATCTCTCGAGAGCAAGACTCCCCCCTCGGAAGTCTTTGCACAAACACAGCAGGGAGAAGGAATTGGGGAGGGGGAGCGTGGAAGACTAGAGCCCCCACCCCCGCTAATCTATTCCTTCAAGACCGTCTCTCTGCACCCCCCCTCCCCATTTTCATACTCATCTGCTTTCAGTAAATAGCCTTGAAGATGGGCGGTCAGGTTGCACAGATGTGTCCGTCTGGCACCCTTTATCGGTGGGTAAACAGCAAGAAGAGTTATAGGGGGATTAGAGAATTAAATTGGTGTGCAAGTACAGGCCTCCTCCTCCTCCTCCTCCTCCTCCTCCTCCTCCAAGGACAGAAATATTCTGGAAATTGTCTGACTTCTCATCTTCCTCCCTTCTTTTCTTCCCTTCTTCCTTCCTTTCTTCCTCCCTCCCTCCCTTCCATCCTTACATCTATTCTTGCTCTCACCTTCCCTCCCTTCCCCGTCTCCTTTCTTCCACCTCCACTCCTTCCTTCTTTCCTTCTATCCATCCATTCTTCCATCCTTCCTGCATCTCTCCCTCCCTTCTTACCTTTCTTTCTTCCTTCCTTCCTTCCACCCATCCTTCCTTCTATCCTTCCTGTCATCTTCTTTCCTCCATCCCTCCCTTCTTATCTTCTTTCTTTCTTTCCTTCTTTCTTCCTACCACCCACCCTTCCTTCTATCTTCCTCTCATCTTCCTCCCTCTCTTCTTTCTTTCCTTCCTTCCATCTTCCTTCCTCTATTCCTTCCATCCTTTCTTGCTCTCATTTCATCTTCCCTCACTTCCCTCTCTACTTTCTTCCACCACTCCTTCCTTCCTTTCTTCTTTCCTTCCTTCCATCCATCCATCTGTCTATCCTTCCTCTAATCTTCCTTCCTCTGTCCCTCCCTCCTTTCTTATCTTCTTTCCTTCCTTCTTTCTTCCTTATATCATTCCTCTCATCTTCCTCCCTTCCTTTCTTATCTTCTTTCCTTCTTTCCTTCTTTCCTTCTTTCCTTCTTTCCTTCTTTCCTTCCTTCCTTCCTTCCTTCCTTCCTCCCTCCCTCCCTCCCTCCCATCTTCCTTCCTTCCTTTCTTCTCTCACCTTCCTTCCTTCCCCCCCCCCCCCCCCACCTCTTTCTCCTTCTCACACATTATGGGCAAAATCGGGAACATTTTTACGCTTAAGTAAGTGTTGCTGTATTCAGTGAAGCTGATGGGCAAAAGGAAGTGTAATAGTAACCCTGCAGCCTTAAATATGCCTTCTTACATCAGCAGCATTTCATCAGGTGTTCTACATATCAAATTAGACATGGGATTGTGTAGAATTACAAACAGAGCATCAACAAAAATGAGGCCCATCCAAGCAGACATCATTTCTACATCTTCCTTCCTTCCCGTCTCCAGTTAGTGCAGGCCAAGCCAGCTTCCAAGAATTGACATGTGAGTAACCATTTATGGGGATGATTTCCACACCCCTTGCAATGCAAAATGTGGTGTTTTTTGCCATTTATAATCACGTTTTTGTTTTTTAATGGGTCTCCTACCTTATTTTCTCCAGCCCCTGGGTTAAACAAAAGGATCTAAAATAAAAAGAAATAGAATAGAATAACAGAGTTGGAAGGGACATTGGAGGTCTTTCTAGTCCAACCCCCTGCCTAGACAGAAAACCCTATACCATTCCAGACAAATGGCTATCCAACATCTTCTTAAAGACTTCCAGTGTTGGGGCATTCATAACTTCTGGAGGCAACTTCTGTTCCACTGATTAATTGTTCCAACTCTAAGGAAATTTCTCCTCAGTTCTAAATTGCTTCTCTCCTTGATTAGTTTCCATCCGTTGCTTCTTGTTCTGCTCTCGGGTGCTTTGGAGAACAGCTTCTTTGTGGCAACCCCTGAGATATTGGAAGACTGCTATCATGTCTCCCCTAGTCCTTCTTTTCATTAAACTAGACATACCCAGTGAGGCCAGAGGCTTTCTAGGAGCCTGGGGAGGGCAAAAACAGCCCCCCGCCCCCAAGGCCCTCCGGAGCGCCTAAACCAGCCCTACAGGCAAACCGGAAGTTCAGGAATGGACTTCCAGTTTGCCACAAGGCCATTTTTTGCCTTCCGGAGCCTTCAGGGAAGCTTCTGGAGGGCCTCGGCCGGGGGGGGCTGTTTTTGCCCTCCCCAGGCTGCTAGAAAGCCTGTGGAGCCTTGGGAGGGCGAAAAACAGGCCCATCGCATGCCAAAAGCGGGGAAGGGGAGGGCGCGCATGTGCGTGGGGGTCGCATGCATAGCATTCTGGGTGTGGGCATGCCCCTCCATGACCCCCCCCCTTTGGCACACGATGGGAAAAAGGTTAGCCATCACTGGTATAGGATCTCCTGCATAAGTAAGGCTTGGACTAGAAGATCTCCAAAGGTCCCTTCCAAATCTGTTATTCAGTTAATCAGTGGAATGGCTTCCTTTCAGAAGTTGTGGGTACTCCATCATTTCCTTCCTTTTCCTTCCTTCCTTCCTTTTTCTTCTTCTCTTCCTTTCCTCCTTCCCTCCTTCCTTTTCTTTCCTTCATTCCATTCCTTTCCTTCTTTCCTTCCTTCCTCTCTTCCTTCCTCTCTTCCTTTTCCTTTCTTCCTTCCCTCCTTCCTTTTCCTTCTTTCCTTCCCTCCTCCTTTCCTTTTCCTTCCTTCCATCCTTTTCTTTCCTTCCTCTCTTCCTCTCCTCCTTCCTTTTCCTTCCTTCCTTTTCTCCTTCCTTTCTTTTCCTTTCTTTTCCTTCCCCCCTTCCCTTCCTTCCTTCTTTCATTCCTACCCCCCTTCCTTTTCCTTCCTTTATTCCTTCTTTAAAACAGTAACTTAATTACCTGTAGTAAGCGAATAGTGAGAGCAGCAGCTCATGCACACCGCTTTTCCGCATTAGCCCCTCATTTCTCTCCGTGCTTATCCTCCGCGGTTCTAATGCCATATAAATTATTCCATCCTGACCTTTCTTTTTCTTTTTCCTGGCTGCCATTTTCCTTTTTTCCACCTGGTTGATGGATTGTTAGCACACGTTAACCCAGACCTGACGGGGCTGAGGAAGCGTGGGAATTCAGCCCAAACAAAGCAGTTAGTCTTTCCGATGCAATATTTACCCAGATTAATACATTTTTACAGAGTAGCAACCTTTGGGGTGGCTTCATCCGAGCAAACATTTGCTTTTTGGATTAAGCGTCGCTCCATATTGGTATCGGCAGGCAGGCGGGACTCAGAGGAAAGCAGCAGTGGCATCTGAGCAAGCTTGAAGTCTTTCCCCCTCTGAGGAGTATCTGCCTAGATTGCTGTGCCAGGAGGAGGGATGCCTTTGTAAAACAGCTGGATAAGAGAATAGCAGAGATGGGAGGGACCTTGGAGGTCTTCTAGTCTAACCACCCATTTAGGTAGGAAACCCTGCAACACTTCAGACAAATGTCTCTCCAATCTCTTCTTAAAAACTTCCAGTGATGGAACATCCACAACCTCTGGTGGCAAGTAGTTCAATTAATCTACTGGTTGATTGTTCCCACTGTCAGGAAATTTCTCCTTGGTTCTAGTTTGCTTCTCTCCTTGGTTGGTTTCCATCCATTGCTTCTTGTTCTGCCTTCAGGTGCTCCTTCCTTCTTTCCTTCTTTCCTTCCTCGTCCATCCATCCATCCATCTTTCCATTTCCTCCCTCCCTTCCTTATTTATCCATCCATCCTTCTTTCCATCTTCCCTCCCTCCCTTCCTTATCCATCCATCCATCCATCCATCCATCCATCCATCCATCTATCTTTCCATTTTTCTTCCTTCCTCATTCATCTATCTATCTATCCATCCATCCATGTTTCCATTTCCTCCCTCCCTCCCTCCCTCCCTTCCTTATCCATCCATCCATCCATCCTTCTTTCCATCTTCCCTCCCTCCCTCCCTTCCTTATCCATCCATCCATCCATCCATCCATCCTTCCTTCTTTCCATCTTCCTTCCCTCCCTCCCTCCCTCCCTCTGCATTCCTTTCTTCTTTAAAATTTCACAATTTGAAGAGATTTGCTTCGTAGGTCTTCTAATGGAGTGGAATAGAATAGAATAGAATAGAATAGAATAGAATAGAATAGAACATAATAGAACATAATAGAATAGCAGAGTTGGAAGGGACCTTGGAGGTCTTCTAGTCCAACCCCCTGCTTAGGCAGGAAACCCTACACCATCTTTTACCTTTTCCTGATGTTTAGCGTGCTAACTAAACACAGACTAAGGTGTAGATGGGATACCTCTCTGTTTCCCTTCATGCTTTTCCCATCGAGAAATCAGAGCAGAGTCATATGCCCCCCTGTCTTCCCGCTGATGGTGTTACCCATTGATCACATGTCCAACTCCTGGCGATTCAAGTCCGACTGGTGGTAATTGTCTGTGCCAGGTGTCTCTCCATCTCTCCACATCTCCTGATCTTGCACCGCTTCTTTTGAGTTGTTCCTCTGCTCTGGCTGTTGTCAGCTTTGATGGTATCCATCCACTTGTTCATTGATGGCCTGGTTTCCTTCCGTCCAAGCATAATTGCTTTCTCCATTGAGCCTGCCCACTACAAGAGCTTTTTACCGTAATTCTCTTTTGTCACTTCTGCTCTTGATCTGGAGATGGAGAGAGAAAGAGAGCTATTCTTCATCTTCATTTCCCCCCAGGAATCGCTTGGGTGGCTTCATCCCGCTAGGTTTGTCTTTCGAGATGTGCGCATTCATAAATCTCACCCTTAAAATTTGCCACTTAAAATTGAGTGGTGGAAATTACTCTTTCGTTATTATTTCTCAGCATTTGGAGATGCGTTTGGGGTACGTTTACGTTTCTGAGCTCACAACCTCCTTCTAAAATTGAGAGCGAGGCAGGACCGGAATAATAATTCTGTTTCAATGTTAAAAAATATTGGTGGGGTGAGGATGAATCAGGCCAAAGTACTGACTTTGAGAAAATCGGCTGCAAAAAAAATTGCGAGTTTACTATTTGCCTACTGGTTTCTATCTGCGTAGAAGGACAAACCTGTGAGATTTGAACTGGATTTTTGATCAAACGTTTACCGATAACACAGACTTATTATTAAATGATCCAGGAATACCCAATTTATTTGGTCTCAGTTTAAATCACTCCCAGGTTAACCTTGTTAGCACAGAATGACTTTCTTTAATCTGTATAAATTCATTTCAATCTGAGAAAGACAAATACGTTATTCGAGAGAAGTGATAAAACCCTGGGACTGTTCCAGCTATTGAAATGGGATGTCCATCGTCTCCCACCCAACCATTTTTTTGCTCCTCGGTTTATTTTTCATAATAATAAATAGGATATGTAGCTTTAACGGTAAGTGCAGAGAGCATTTCATATAACTAGATTCCAACTACTATAATGTAACAGAGCAACAGAGAATAACAGAGTTGGAAGAGAAAAGAAGGACCAGGGGAGACATGATAGCAGTCTTCCAATATCTCAGGGGCTGCCACAAAGAAAAGGGGGTCAAGCTATTCTCCAAAGCACATGAAAGCAGGACAATTGTAAAGTTTCCTAACGATGCTGTAACTGATTCACAATAATTGAGCCAATGTTTTAATCCAAAAACCAGTAATTTATTAAGAGCTTCATTAGGCAAGATCTATTCACAGACATTTCTTTGCTCTCTTTATCTGCTTCTGAACTTTGCCCCTGTTCCTTTCCTCCCCTCTCTCTGTGTCATAAATCACGTTACCCAATAAATACACCCATCTCAACCCATCTACTGTAATCTGAGATCCGGCTCCGTCGACAGTATGCGTGGAATGTCAACACGGAGAGTTGACAACAAGAAGCAATGGATGGAAAATAATCAAGGAGAGAAGCAACCTAAAACTAAGGAGAAATTTATTGACAGGGAGAACAATTAACCAGTGGAACAACTTGCCTCCAGAAATTGTGATTGCTCCAACACTGGAAGTTTTTAAGAAGATGTTGGATAACCCTTTGTCTGAAGTGATGTAGGGTTTCCTGCCTAAAGAGGGGGCTGGACTAGAAGACCTCCAAGGTCCCTTCCAATTCTGTTATTCTATTCTATTTTAAATCAACTCAGTCCTGTGGCACCTGTCCTTTAACTCCTTAGCTACTTCAAATCGTGGATGAAGAGGCAGTTACTTTAAGCAGTTGCAAACAAATGTTAGTTGAGCATTCTTGCACTCCCTGGCCTACTGTTTTGCTTTCAAACTTCTGCACAGCTCTTCACAATTCGTGACTGTTTTCTCGGTTTTTCTCAAGGGACACCCCACTTGTGTCTGTCTGCGCGCATGGAGGGGATGTGTGATCTTTTCCTCTCTTTTTTTCCCCGCCTGCCTCTTCCTTACAAACACTTAAACCCATTAGTTGCCATGACAACATCAACAGAATGTGTGTATGTATGTGTGCTTGTGTGTGTGTGTTTCATTCCAGCTGTCCCAGCATTCTACATTTTCCTCCCTGGGAAGGAAGGAGGGAAAAAAGTAAAAATAAAAAGGTAATTGTAGAAAAGCAAGTGCCAAAGATTCCTCCAATTTCCTTGGTGTGAGCTTCCATAAAAGGCAAAAAAAAAAAAAAAAACCTGGCTAGAAAAAGGGGACCTGACCATACGGCAGCAGAAAGAAGAGAGGAAGATGAGCATAAGGTTCAGGGTTGGGATTCAGCCGCTTCGGGTGAAGCATGCGATCCTCGAACCAGTCGTTAAACTGGCAGGATCCCACCACTGATAAGGTTCCAGTAATAAAATCCATCACTACCTCTTCCCACATCTGAGGTGGGTCAGCTCCCTGCTGCAATAGTCCTGGGCTTTTCCCTGGCCCTTTCTTTCATTGCCACGTTGCCCTGGGCTGGACCTTTTTCAGAGTTGACAGTCGGCTCCCCTCAGAAAGAAAGGGACACCTGGAAAACATCTCCTAGTGCAGCAATGGCTAACCTTTTTGTCGTCGCGTGCCAAAAGCCAGCGCACACATGTGCCCACGCCCATAATGCAATGTGCACGTGACACCCTCCCCGCCCACCCTGCGCATGCATGCACAACCTCTCCCCAATGCTCCCCCAACACCCACCCACCCTGTGCATGATCCTCCCACACCTTGTTTTGGGCCTAGTAGGCCTCCCTGCAATCTCCTGGGAGCAAAAGCGGGCCAGTGGGGAGGGGTGCGTGTGCATGTGCAAAGGAGCTGAGCTAGGGCAATGGCTCGCGTGCCTGCAGAGAGGGCTCTGTGGGCCACCTGTGCAATGTGTGACATAGGTTCACCATCACCATGAACCTAATGGTTACCCTTTCCATTGGACCAGGTATTGAAGTCTGCCTTTATGTAGACTGGGATTCAGGGCCCTCTTGAGTTTGTAGTCGGTTTCCCCCTCCCCCTCCACCAGTATCGGAGCTGGGGCTAACCTACTAACGGCCTTAGTTCTGACCCTACCAACGTTTTGAGCAGACTCTTCCCGTGCCTGCGTTGGGTCATCTACCTGCTGCAATAGTCCTGGGCTTTTCCCTGGCTCTTTTTTTCCACCGCCGTGCTGCCGTTGGTAGGATCCCTTTCAGAGTTGACAGTCGGCTCCCCCTAAAGAGGAAGGAAAAACCTGGAGGACATCCAATGCACCTCCATTAGCGGTGGCTGGGTCCCCCCTGACTTGACCTCTCGGTTTTGGAGGGTACGTCTCGTGAAACGTTTGTATTAGGCTGTCCACTTTCATATCCCATACTTTAACCTGTCTAGCCTCTGGTGGCAGATACTCTTTCTACTGGAGTCTGCCTTTATGTAGCCTGGAATCCAGGACCCTCTTGACTTTGTAGTGGGTTTCCCCCTCCAACACTACTGGAGCTCGGTCTAACCTCATTAGTGTCCTTAGTTCTGACCCTACCAAAGGCTTGAGCAGACTCTTCCCATGAAGACACATAAATGGTTGTCTAACCTCTTCTTAAAAACCTCCAATAATGAAGCACCTACAACTTCTGAAGGCAAGTCTTCCCATGGTTCATTGTTCTCACCGTCAGGAAATTTCTCCTTAGTCCTAAGTTGATTCTCTCCTTGATGAGCTGCCCTCCATTGCTCCTTGTCTTCCGTTCTGCAGCTTTGGACAATAGGTTAACTCTCCCTCTTCTTTGTGGCGGCCCCTCCAATATTGGAATGCTGCCATCATGCCCTTCCTTGTCCTTCTTTTCATTAAACTAGACATATCCAGTTCCTGCAACCGTTCTTCACATGTTTTAGCCTCCAGTCCCCTCATCCTCTTTGTTGCTCTTCTCTGCACTCTTTCCAGAGTCTCCACAACTTTTTTTTTTCATGTTTTGGCAACCAAAACTAAATGCCATATTCCAAGCGTAGCTTTATAAAGCGGTAATAACACTTCACGTGATCTTGATTGTATCCCTCTGTTGATGGAGCACAGGGCAATGATGAGAAACCTATGGCACGGGTGCCCCAGGTGGAATGCGGAGCCCTCTCTGCGGGCATGCGAGCCGTCACCACAGCTCAGCTCCACCGCACATGCATATGTGCCTCCCACCAGCCAGCTGATTTTTGGACATCTGCCGTGCATAAGCAGGGAGGCGGGGAGTTCGTATTCACACCGGCACACACAGACATGTGGCCCATGTTTGATCCCATCAGGCTGCAGGGAAACCTGCTAGGCCCAAAACTGGGCACGGAAGGGGGGGTCACTTGCACATGCATGGGGGGATCACAGGGGGATTGTATACACATGCGCAGGGGGCAGGGCACAAGGTGTGTATGTGTGTGTCATGCACGCATTGCATTATGGGTGTGGGCGCACGCTTTCAGCACATGACGACAAAAACATTAGCCATCACTGGCCCAGGGTGTCAGACCTGGAAGCCATCTTTTGCATTGGGCCTACCACATTTATTGCTGTGGGAAACTGGGAGGGGAGATTATACAGAGTATGGGAGATATCTAGTCATAATAACATTCCTTTCTCAGACAGTCAAGGCCGTCTTGCCCTGCACCTGCGGTGGTGTGACTGGGAGGCATCTCCAGTTGGGATGGTGCCTGATTGGGCCATGGGATGGACATGTGGATGCTGGGCAGGGACTCTTTTGGGTGGGGAAAAGCTGGAAGCTCTCAAATTTGGGTTTTCCCAGATGTGCCAATATGACATCTCTAATAAATTGGAACTTTGGGGAAACTCAAGTCTCGGAGTCTTCTTTCGTTGGGGGTGTTACTTGGAATGCGGACAATTGGCTTTTTCGAGCTGGGACTTAATGAATAACTAACCACAATTGCTAATAATTAAGATTAGATAATAGATAAGATAACCTTTATTGCCTTTTTTTTAAACTCTGAGCACACTGGCCCACATTAAAAATGAAATTCTGTTGCCTGCTCTCAAAAGAAAGTACATATCTACTCTTACACATAAAGAATGCACACATGGTACACACACACACACATCTGCAAATATAAATATTGCTAATAATTCATGGTTTCAAACTGGATTTCACTCCTTTTTTTTTTAACCACATTGCTACGCTGGTTTGACCTTCTTTTACTCTGCGTGGTTTTTCCAAAATAAAGGCATAATATTCTCCAAAGCACCTGAAGGCAGGAGAAGAAGCAATGGGTGGAAAGGAATCGAGGAGAGAAGCAACCTGGAATTAAGGAGAAACTTCCTGATAGTTAGTACAATGAACTAGTGGAACTACTTCCCTCTAGAAGTTGGAGGTCCTTAAGAAGAGATTGGGCAGCCACTTGGTACAGGGTCTCCTGCTTGAGCAGGGGGTTGGACTGGAAGACCTCCAAGGTCCCTTCCAGCTCTATTCTGGTTAATATCAACACAGGCTGACTACAAACAATTTCATGAGAAAGTAGCAACACTAGGGGTGGCATAATAGCAGAATTCCAGTATCTGACATGCTGCCACAAAGAAGGGGGGGTCAACCTATTTTCCAAAGCACCTGAAGGCAGGAGAAGAAGCAATGGATGGAAAGGAATCAAGGAGAGAAGCAACCTGAAATTAAGGAGAAGCTTCCTGATAGTTAGTACAATCAACTAGTGGAACTACTTCCCTCTAGAAGTTGTGGGTGCTCCATCGCTGGAGATCCTTAAGAAGAGATTGGGCAGCTACTTGGTACAGGGTCTCCTGCTTGAGCAGAGGGTTGGACTTTGAGGAAACTCCAACCTCAGAGTCTTCTTTCATTGGGGGTGTTACTTGTAACCCTGACATTGGGTTGCATTGGCCTTTTTGGGCAGCTGCCGCACAGGGTTAGGATTGCAGACTAACTCCCTGCTTGACTCCTCCGCCTTGGCTCAACCAGTCTCCCTCCAAGACCATCGCCTTAACGTTGCGATTTGTAGCAGAGGGAAGTTCTCCCTTTCCATTATTTCGAAGCTGTTGTTGGCAACCACGCTGGCCTCTTCATCCTCCCATCCTTCCAGAGCGTTTGCAGGAGATCTCTGACCCCTCCGGCATGTCTTCCCCGACCTCCATTGCCCTCCCTTGAGCTCACATCATGATAAATTTGATGTTAAGAACGGTGGCCAAGCTGTAAACAGAACTGAGCTGTTGCCCCCAGGTTCACCTTCTCTGCCAGCACAAAAATTAATGTTGAAACAATACCGGAATCTTGAGTGTGCCTTGGGTTAAAAGAAGGGAAGAAGACTTCCCGCCTTAGATGCAAGAACCACCCCTAGTTCCATTGCCTGTGGCTCAAACCAGGAAAGGAAGGGTGGGTTTTTCGTTGCAATTGTGGTGTCGTGGAACACTTTCCTCCATTAATATAACTTAATGTTTTTATTAGGCAAATCTATACGCCCCGCTCCCCGGACTCACAAATGGAGGGACTGAGTGGCCTTACAATACAACCTCAAGGTGACTTAAGATGGAGCTTTTGGGTTGATATTGTGGATGTCACCATCCTTGTTTTTATTTTACTTGAATTTGTTCTATTTAATTTGCTTCGTTACTCTTATCGGGAGAAATGCAGTAATGATCCTATGAGTGCTTTGCGATTTGAGGATTTGATCGGTACTTTTACCTTAGACTTTACTGTTGCATTTCCCTCTTTGGAATGATTCTGTTCCACACTTCGTTTTATTATGAGTCCACAGCTGATTTAATAATATACAATAGAAGTAGGATAGATAGATGATAGATGATAGATAGATAGATAGATAGATAGATAGATAGATAGATGATAGATAGATAGATAGATAGATAGATAGATAGATAGATAGATAGATAGATAGATAGAAGATAGATAGATAGATGATAGATGATAGATAGATAGATAGATAGATAGATAGATAGATAGATAGATAGATAGATAGATAGATAGATAGATAGAAAGAAAGGCAGGCAGGCAGGCAGGCAGGCAGGCAGGCACAGAAAGTCAGACAGTCAGACAGACAGATCTATGATTAATAGATATAGAGGAAGTATGTATGTATGTATGTATGTATGTATGTATGTATGTATGTATGTATGTATGTATGTATGGAGAGATGGAGAGATGATGAGATAGAGAGATAGATAAGGCCATACCTATAGCCCTTAGACTTATGTACTGCTTGATAGTGCTTTACAACTGGTAAACAGAGTCAGCATGTTACTTCCAACAATCTGGGTCCTCATTTTCCCCCCCCCCCTCAGAAGGATGAAAGGCTGAGTCAATCTTGGGCCGATGAGAATTGAACTGCTGGCAATTGGCAGAAATAGCCTGCAATACTGCATTCTAACCACTGTGCCATAACGGCGGAAGGAAGGAAGGAAGGAAGGAAGGAAGGAAGGAAGGAAGGAAGGAAGGAAGGAAGGAAGGAAGGAAGGCAGGCAGGCAGGCAGGCAGGCAATAGCCCTTAGACTTATATACCGCTTCACAGTGCTTTATAGCCCTCTCTAAGTTTACAGAGTCAGCCTCTTGCCCCCAACAATCTGGGTCCTCCTTTCACCCACCTGGGAAGGACAGGAAGGCTGAGTCAACCTTTAGCTGGTGGGAATTGAAACCCTGGAGTGAGCAGTGAGTTAGCCTGCAGTACTGCATTCTAATCACTGCATCGCTACGGTAGGTTAGGTAGATAAAGGAGATAGATAGATAGATGATAGATAGATAGATAGATAGATAGATAGATAGATAGATAGATAGATAGATAGATGAAAGAAGGAAGGAAGGAAGGAAGGAAGGAAGGAAGGAAGGAAGGAAGGAAGGAAGGAAGGAAGGAAGGAAGGAAAACCAGGTTATTTTAAAGGAGTGTCCCCCACAATAGCGTCAGGCTTTGGTGAGAAGACACGCAACACACTCCAAGAATCCAGTGGCACCAAAGCAGCGGAGAGATCGGACACACACAGAGCGAGAAGCCACCTGAGGTCCTGACAACCTAACACTTATCCAAGTGCAACCATCAGCTGATGGGAGACAGCTCACACCTCCCAAACTTAGTAACCAGGAACACCTATTGTTTTTACGGGCATCCTTTGTGGCAAGAGTTAAAAGAGATTTCTTTCTTTTTTTTTTTCTTTTAAATTACTCTGGGATGCCATCTTGTGGCTTTTTCAGTGGTGTGGAAATTCTCTTTTGTTCGTTTTGTTTTGTTTCTCCCTAAACATTTCCCCAGCTAAGCCAAGCTGGGTTCTTTGAATCACCAACTGGGAAATATTGTTTAGAAAGTGGTCAGTGTGTGTGTGTGTGTCTGTGTGTGTGTCTGTGTGTGTGTGTGTGTGTGGGCGTGTGTGTGTGCGTGTGTGTGTTGAGCCCCATGTCTTTTGATAGGATAAAGGAATGATTATCTGGGACCCTTATTTTATGTTCTTTAAAAAAAGAGAGAGAGAATTATTTTCAGAATAATAGCAATCAGAAAATCCAACAAACACACCACATTGGACACCTGCAGCTGTGTGTGTCTGCTAAGCAGTGTGTTGCGTAACATGTGTGTGTGTGTGAGGGGGGGGGGATATCATGTGAGAAATTCAGCTGAATCTCACATGAATGTAATAGGTTTCCATTTTTTCACAAATGACCCACTCTGCATAGCTTTAAGGGGGGGGGGAAACAGTTTGAGGAAGGAAAAAAGGCTCACGGAGGTCTATATATTAATAAAAATAGGTGGTCAGAAAAGGTATGGGTTGGTAAAAATCATAAATGGAACTTATTTCATAAGCTGACTGAGAGAAAAATGTGCATAAATTGCACATAAATATTTAAGCCTGAAGGGGAAGGAAAGGAAAGGGAATAGAAGAAAGAAAAGAAAGAAAGAAAAGAAGGAGAGAGAGAAAGAGAGAGGAAATGAAGGAAGGGAGGGGGGAAGAAAGAAAAGAAAGAATAGAGCAGAACAGAACAGAACAGAATTCTTTATTGGCCAAGTGTGATTGGACACACAAGGAATTTGTCTTTGGTGCAGATGCTCTCAGTGTACATAAAAAGACAGGAGGGAAGTAAGGAAGGAAAGAAGAGGAAAGTGAAAGAAAGGAAGGAAGGAAGGAAGGCAAAGAAGGAAGGATGGAAAAAAGAAAGAATGAAAGAAAGAAGAAAGGAAAGAAAGAGAAAAAGAAAGGAAGCAGCAGCAAGTGAGTAAGGAAAGAATAAAGAAAAGAGAAAGAAAGAAAGAAAGAAAGAAAGAAAGAAAGAAAGAGAGGAAGGAAGAAGGAAGGAAAAGAAAGGAAGGAAGGAAAAAAGAAAGAAAGAGAAACAGAAAGGAAAAAAGAAGAAAGGAAGGAAGGAAGGAAGGAAGGAAGGAAGGAAGGAAGGAAGGAAGGAAGGAAGGAAGGAAGGAAGGATGCGAGTGGGTCTGGAAGTTAAATCATATGATGAATAATTAAGGGAACTAGGTATGTCTAGACCAGGGGTGTCAAACTCAAGGCTCGTGGGCCGGATCCAGCCCCTGGAGTGAAGTTTGTGGACTGGAGAAGAAGGAGAAGGGAGGAGAAGAACTATGGGGTCCTTGGTGCTCTCTGAGCTTGGTTGTTTTTTTGCAGGCATTTTATAACCCAACTAGGTAACACCATCGGTGCTAGGAGGAAGGGGGATTTGCTTCCTGTATATACACAGTAGCCTGTTATTGTACATATACAGAGAGCACAGCCCACTCCCTTCTAGCATTGATGACGTTACCTAGTTGGGTCATGAAACACCTGCAAGAAAACAACCAAGCTCAGAGGGCATCAAGGACCCCTCAGCTGTGGGTGCCACATCCCTGGAACTTTTCATAAATAAATCAGACAACCATTGGGCCAGGAAGGTATAAGGCAGAGGTGGGTTCCTACCACTTCGGACTGGTTGGGTAGAACCAGTAGTAAAAATCTGGGTTGGCTCTCTAAATGGTAGTACCTGACAGGCTGGCCACGCCCCTGAACAGGTCCCCTGGCATAAGGTCTCTTGTTTTACCTCCTTCGGGCCCTACGATTCTGTGATTCGAAGTTGATCATGGTCTTCTTGTGTTTAAAACCCCCACACAGATCCCCGAGGTTTCCTTCCATTCCTCTGCATTAATAAAACTTCAGCTGGCCTCTCGCACAGTTGCATTTTTAAAAAAAAATCAGGCCGTGCTTTCAGTTTTTTCCCCCCCGCAAAAATGAGCTTTGCAAATGAGGAAGGGTTTGATCTCCTCACCCCACAAGAGATGGTGGGGGAGTCCCTTTTTTTCCTTTTTGAAGCGCCGTCTCCCGGGTGGGGCAGACCTGGCCGGATCATGAAAATTCCCTCCGACTTACCTGCAGGCAAGCAAAGCTATTTCCCCGCACCTTAAAACGCATTGCAGGGCCTCTGGCACCTTTCCAGGCAGACGGAGCATCAAGGACGAAATCATTCATAGGGCACCGCTTTGCCATCCTGGCCTCTCCCTCGTCTGCCGCTGGGAATCGTCTGCGGTTATTTTGGGGGGCAAAAGCCGGCTGGAAGATCAGAGGGAGCGGCTGCCGAAAAGTGTTGAGCCCCACCATAGAGCCATGGGGGATCAAATTCGATTTCATGGAGGGCCGCACCAGGTTTGTGTTTGACCTCAAGGGGGGTGATGAGAGTGGGCATGGCCGCACAACATCACTTGTATTGTATTGGGAAGGGGCACCTGTGGTGGCTTCAGTAATCTGCCAGCGAAAATGGGCTCCCCAGCTCCATTTTCGGCTCCGTCAACCTCCTGCAGCCCTCTGCCAGTGAAAAGGGAGGTCGGGGGGCACATGTGGCCCTCGCAAACTCTATTTTCAGCTTTGACGGCTTCCTGCAACCCTCTGTCAGTGAAAACGGGGATCGTTTCACCGGAGGAGGAACACGACTGTAGGTTTCTCAGCATTCTCTAGTTTGGTGGTTTTCTTGCAGATGTTTCATTACCCAATTAGACAACATTGTCAGTGCTAGAAAGGAGTGGGGTTTGTGGAGAGGAGAGAGAAGGATTGTGGGGTCCTTGATGCTCTCTGCCTGCAAGATATGGTAAACCTTGGTGGTACAGCTCAAGTTCTGAGGTTTTTGGTGCTCCCTGAACATGATGGTTTTCTTGCAGACATTTCATTACCCAACTAAACAACATCATCAGTTCTAGAAAGGAGTGTGTTTTGCTGACTCTTTATACACAAGTGGCTAGCCCTGTCAATGTTGGTGGAATGGTTCTTCTTGGTGGTTCCTTGATTGAATAAAGACCTTTGTTGGCAACTTAGAGACCTGCTCCAGAGAGAGATTTTTCTCTGTGTTGGATGCCTTCCAGATGTTCATCCAGAAGAAGGCAGTGAAGAGTGTTCCCCCAAACTTGTGGTGACTTAAATCTTCAGGAGGGTTTTGATCATGGAGTGGCGCACCCTATCTTGAATTGTGTGACTGCACAGACACACACCAAAGAGAAGAGAGCTACGGCCTTCAAGCTGGCAAAGTTTGTGAAAGAGGCAAAAGATGGTTACAGGATGTAAGCCATTCTGAGGAAAGCCGCCTTTTGCAATTGACTGGTGATGAAGTTGTCAACGCCGATGGTATTCAAGGGACAGGTTCTGGAGAACAGGTAGCGGAAATTTTGAGTAGTTTGGAGAACCGGTAAATCTCACCTCTGGCTGGCCCCAGAGCGGGGAGGGAATGGGGATTTTGCAGTATCCTTCCCCTGCCACGCCCACCAAGCCACGCCCACAGAATTGGTAGCAAAAAAAATGAATTTCACCACTGCCTGCAAACTCCCCTCCTCTTTCTCTCCTCTTTATTCCCTATGGGAGGGGCCATTCACCATTCACCTGTGCCTTTAATCCCGAGTCGGCCCTTGTTCCTTAGCTGTTCCCTTCTCCTGGCAGCTCTGCGCAACCGCACATCAGGAACAGGCTCGAGTTGTTCTTCTGCCCACCTCCAAAGGCAGCTGATAACTGTCGGACAGCCCTGACCCCCCTCTCTGCCTCCGACACAGAGCCCTCATCAGAGCCTTCCCCAGACTCCAGGACTGGCCCATATTTCCTCCCCGACCTCCTCACTGTCTGAGGCTGCCAGCAGCTCCACTGGCCACTGGTGGGTCACAACACTAGATTTCCTTGTGGTTGTTTGCATTTTGACTTTTGTAAGGCAGCTTGGTGGTGTTACTTGGAACCCTGGCACAGCTTAAGAGGTAGCCAGATTAAATCCAAGCCACAGTCCTAAACAAAGAAAGAATTAAATGAATAAATGTTAAAAGTCTTGAGCACATGGAAATGCCTTCCCGGAAAATGTAAATATGCAAAATGCAAAAATGCAAAATGCATTTAATGCAAATATGCAAAATGCAAAAATGCAAGATGCAAAATGCAAATAACGGTACAACAGTTGTATATTCCTTTGCGGTACCCTTCTGGAAAGGGTACACAAGACACACATGCCTTGTGTGTGTGTCCCCCATCTGCATTGAAACATAAACCAAACACATTGTTATTCTAACCGTCCTTGTTGCAGCGTTAAAGCAGGAGACTCCCGAGATTGGCACTTTTCCCAAACTTGGCGTTTGGGAGGAAAAAATCGAGATGTAGACTGAATAATCAAGAGCTTGTATGCATATATTTCTACGTATGCCCTACTAGCGTAACACTTAAACCTGCCTCTCCAAAAAGCCAAGCTGAAAAATGAGCTTGGCCTCAAGGTTCTAGAACAACAATCAAAGTTTTGACACATGGTGCTGGATTTCGGGACAGGATGAAATGCAAGCTCTAGCCGACAGATTATGTTCAGTGAATTAGGCCATTCCAGAAAACTGGATTGATTGAGTGGAGGCTGGGTCAATTTAATCATTGCTAAGTCTTGAAGAGGGATGCAGTAGCTCAGTGGCTAAGATGCTGAGCTTGTCAATCAGAAGGGTCGGCAGTTTGGCGGTTCGAATCCCTAGTGCTGCATAACGGAGTGAGCTCCCGTTACTTGTCCCAGTGTCTGCCAACCTAGCAGTTCGAAAGCACGTAAAAAAGTAGAAGTAGTAGAAAAATAGTAGCAAGTAGAAAAATAGGAACCACATTTGGTGGGAAGGTAACAGCGTTTTGTGCTCCTTTGGCATTTAGTCATGCCAGCTACATGACCACAGAGACATCTTGGGACAATGCTGGCTCTTCAGCTTTGAAACAGAGATGAGCACCGCCCCCTAGAGTCGGGAATGACTGGCACATATGTGCGAGGGGAACCTTTACCTTTTTAAGTCTTGAACTTGGAAGGGTAGATACTGAAGCTCAAATAATTTGGCCATCTAATGAGAAGAGTGGACTCCTTGGAAAAAACAGAAAAACAGAGTTGGAAGGGACTTTGGAGGTTATCTAGTCCAGAGTTTCCCAAGATTTCAACTAAATACATAAATATAATGATAAATAATGAGGTAAATCTCCCTTCCTCATTTCTGTGGACTTCATTCTGATCTGAGGACAGTATTTGGCATTCACACATCATTTTCTGAATCTCCACATCTTGGTGCCCTCAAAGAAAGAAGGAACATTATTTGGAGGAAGGGGAAAATTCTCTTTTCTTCAGTCTGCCAGTTGCAAATTAGACCACTGAAGGGAAAGAACTGATAACTAATTAAAATTATCTATCCGCGGTGGCGCAATGGTTAGAGTGCAGTACTGCAGGCTGCTTCTGCTGCCTGCTGGCTGCCTGCAATTCGGCAGACCAAATCTCACCAGGCTCAAGGTGGTCTCAGCCTTCCGTCCTTCCGAGGTGGGTCAAATGAGGACCCAGATTGTTGGGGGCAAGAGGCTGACTCTGTAAACTGCTTAGAGGGGGTTGTAAAGAACTGTGAAGCAGCGTATAAGTCTAAGCACTATTGTTATTGCTATTCATCCACCCATCCATCCACTCATATCTCTCTCCACTCTACAGCTATCTGTCTCTGTTTATCTGCCCATCCATCCATCTCTCTTTCCCTTCTGTCTGTCTGTCTGTCTGTCTATATCTAATTATCTTTATGCCATCTATATCTATATTTATGTCCATCTCCATCCATCCATCTATCTGTCCATCTGTCTATCTATGATCTAACTGATCTATCTATTTATTATCTATCTGTCTATCTATATCTATCTGTCTGTCTGTCTATCTATCTGTCTATGATCTATATGATCTATCTATCTGTCTATGATCTATATCTATCTATCTATCTATCTATCTATCTATCTATCTATCTATCTATCTATGATTTATTTATCTCTCTCTCTCTCTCTCTATGATCTATATGATCAATCAATTTATCTATCTAGAACTATCTATCTAGGATCTATTCCTATCTATCTATCTATCTATCTATCTATCTATCTATCTATCTATCTATCTATCTATCATCATCTATCTATCTATAATTTATTTATCTCTCTATGATCTATATGATCAATCAATATCTATCTAGGAACTATCTATCTAGGATCTATCTATCTATCTATCTATCTTATCTATCTATCCATCCATCCATCCATCCATCCATCCATCCATCCATCCATCCATCCATCTATCTATATTGCATTGTCTCTCTCCCTGTCTATCATCTTTCTATCCTTATTCTATCCATCCCCACCCTCCCACCATAAAGGACCCTGAACAGCACAAAACATTCCCCAAGATTTGTGCAATCTTTATAAGAAAAATCTATTTGAGATTTTTTCCCCCCGGGAAGTTGTAAAGTTATAATGAATATTGTGAAAGGACTTCCTCACATTTTGATAAGCTTTGCAAATCCCTAATTTCGAATCTCGGTGAGGAACAGCAGAAGCATCAGATTGGGTTTTAAGGATCAAGCCATTCAATAAAACAACACAGAAAGGTGCCAAGAAAAAAAAATCTGAATGAGATATTTGCATGGGTTATGTTAGGACCTGTATTTTAATCAGCCGCTACGAGATAATAAGTTTCAGATTTACATCATGGCACTTAATGCCCTGAGATTTTATGTTTCTGCTGCATAAAGTTCAGTGAAGTGTGTTGATTTGAAAGTTCGACATTTAGAGGCAAAGTTGGATTTCTTGCGTTGGATATGTTCTCTGCCTTGAGTTAATTTTAAAAATAATGAAGGCAGGATATAAAAAAAAACAAATAACAATACAAAAAAATACCCCACCGAGAACAACTGCAATCCTACAACGTCTGAGTACATTTAGATACTTCTTCAGGGTGTTCCCAAATGTTTAGGTACAGATTTATTTATTTTATTTAGTTTGTCAAACATGTACAAGATAACAGGTATAAGTATAAACATGGACATGAACGAAGGAAATGGGTACAAGTAAAGGGGGACAGTAGGACAGGGATGATAGACAACTTTACGGACCACTTAGGAATGGGGTGAGGTCCACGGTAGACAGTTTGAAGTTGAAGCTGTGGGGGATTTGAGGATGTAACAACAGAGTCAGGTAGAGCATTCCAGGCATTGACCACTCTGTTGCTGAAGTCGTATTTTCTGCAGTCGAGTTTGGAGCAGTTTACCTTGAGTTTGCATCTATTGTTTGCCCGAGTATTATTGAGGTTGAAGCTGAAGTAGTCATTGACAGGTAGGGTGTTGTAGCAGATAATTTTGTGTACTATGCTTAGGTCAGACAGTAGGCGGCGTAATTCCAGGTTGTCCAAGTTTAGGTGACACTTGACACTTGGCTAAACAGCAATAACTGTCAGAGGGGTCTTGCAGTCCCTAGGGGACAATCACTTAAATAGGAGCCAGCCGTGTGCAGCAGCTGCCAGAAAAGACAACACAGTTCTAGGCTGCATCAACAGAGGGATAGAATCAAGATCACGTGAAGGGTTAATACCACTTTATAAGGCCTTGGTAAGGCCACACTTGGAATACTGCATTCAGTTCTGGTCACCACGATGTAGAAAAGATGTGGAGACTCTAGAAAGAGTGCAGAGAAGAGCAACAAAGAGGATTAGGGGACTGGAGACTAAAACATATGAAGAACAGTTGCAGGAACTGGGTATGCTTAGCTTAAGAGAAAGAAGGACTAGGGGAGACGTGATAGCAGAGTTCCAATATCTCACGGGTTGCCACGAAGAAGATTTGGGAGTCCAACTATTCTCCAAGGCACCTGAGGGTAGAACAAGAGGCAATGGATAGAAACTAATCAAGGAGAGAAGCAACTTAGAACTGAGGAGAAATTTCCTGACAGTTAGAACAATTAACCAGTGGAACCACTTGCCTCCAGAAGTTGTAAATACTCCAATTCTGGAGACTCTCAAGAAACCATTTGTCTGAAATGGTGTAGGGTTTCCTGCCTGAGCAGGGGGTTGGACTAGAGGACCTCCAAGGTCCCTTATAAATCTATTCTAGTCTATATTCTATTCTATTCTATGTTCTGTTCTATTCTAATCTATTCTATTCTATTCTATTCTATTCTACTTCTTCTATTCTATTCTGTTCTATGTTCTGTTCTATTCTATTCTATGTTCTGTTCTATTCTATTCTATTCTATTCTAGTCTAGTCTAGTCTAGTCTAGTCTATTCTATTTGGCCTCCAAGGTCCTGTCCAACCTTGTTATTCTGCCACATCCACAGGTTGTCCTCAGAGGCCTCGAAGCTCTCGTTTGCTTTTTGCAAAGGACATCAGCTGAGTCCGAAGCCTGTGAAATGACTCTCATCTTCTGCCTTCTCTGTCTCATTTCCCAATCTCATTTTTCCTCTCTTTCCTTTCCCATCTCTTCATGTATGTGTTTACAGCAGGTTTTCCAAATCTATAAACCTATTATGGGGGGAGACCCTTCTCCTCCTGCGAGATCCCATGTTGGCAGATGTGCCCAACGTCCGATTCCAATAACAGAACTTATTTGTGTGGTGGGGATATTATTATCCGTAATGTGGAAATAGTTTGGCCTGAGGGTAAAATTTATCATCATTACCCTAATATCATCTCGAGTGTCGAGAGGTGGCATCCGCTAAAGAGAAGACGGTGGGTTTATTTGAGACAGTTCGGGAGGAGTCAAAGAGACAGGATGAGGGGACGGGAGATATGATTTATGACGGGAATCGATGCAACCACGAGAGTCGAGGCTGGTGAAAAGGGGGTGTTTCCCCCCCCCTCCAGTGCTTGACAATATTCAAGGCAAATTGTCATCTCACCTCCGAACCCCAAGAAAACAGGAGAGGAGGTAACCATGGCGATACCATACTTTGCATCCCGGAGATCGTACATCACCTCCATTGATAGATGGTTCATTAAAATTAACTTGAACCGTCGTGTGCTTCGTTTTATTTTATTTTTAAAAAAAACCATCTCAGATCTATAGAAAAGTTTCCGTCCTTTCGTGGCAGAAGCGGCAGGCTTGAAAATCAAAGGAAACGTGACTTGAGGACTTCAAGATGTCCTCCCAAGCATGGGTAGATGCACCAAGTTCTCGGGGTCATTTCCGTATGTGGACAATCATTTGGTAGCCTTGATCAAATGCCTAGGCAGGGGGTTGGACTAGAAGACCTCCAAGGTCCCTTCCAACTCTGCTATTGTATTGTATTGTATCTACTGTATTTTTCGGAGTATAAGACGCACCTTTTTCCTCCCAAAAAAGAGGGTGAAAATCTGGGTGTGTCTTATACACTGAATACAGCATTTTTGGCCTCCCAAAACACCGCCCCCTTCACAAAAATGGAGGTGCAGAGCATTTGAGAGGCCTGCAAAGAGCTCCTGGGGGCTGGGAAGGACAAAAACGAGCAAAAAATGGGCCATTTTTTGCTCATTTTTGCCCCCCGCAGCCCCCAGGAGTACTTTGCAGGCCTCTCAAACTCTCTGCATGCCCCATTTTTCACAAATGGAGCATGCAGAGTGCAAAAACTTTTTTTTAACTTACCGCTTCAAAATCTTGTGTGTCTTATACTCTGGTGTGTCTTATACTCTGAAAAATACGGTACTTGCTTTTGAAGGACAAGGGACACAGCGTGTCAGGCCTGCAAGCCATCTTTTATTTTGGACTTCGGGCCTGCCACATTTTTTACCATTCGTTTTCTATCGTGGGACATTGGGAGCGGGGATTATATGGAGTTGGGTGATATATAGCCATAATAACATTCTTTTAGAAACTCAAGGTCATCCTTTGTGTCTGCACCTGGCCGGAACTGGATGGGTGGATCTGTCTTTGTGGCAGTGAAGATTGGACCATGTGATGGACTTGTGGGTGTGGGGGCAGGATCTTGAACTTTCAACTGGGTGGGAAAACCTGGGAACTTTGATTCGGATTTTCCCAGATGTGGCTCTTTTAATAGATTGTAACTTTGAGGAACTTCTAGCCTTGGAGTGTTATTGGTTTGAGGATGCTATTTGGAACCCTGACACAGCGAGTGTCACCAGGACTAAACGAATGGAGCTGTGCCCCATGGAGGCACAAACCTAGGAGCTTTTTCTTCCTTGCTTAAAAGATGGTTGAGTAGGGGGGGGGGTGTTTGGTTGCCACCAAAAAAAGAAGTGGAGACTCTAGAAAGAGTGCAGAGAAGAGCAACAAAGATGATTAGGGGACTGGAGACTAAAACATATGAAGAACGGTTGCAGGAACTGGGTATGTCTAGTTTAATAGAAAGAAGGACTAGGGGAGACAGGATAGGAGTCTTCCAATATCTCAGGGGCTGCCAGGAACAAGAGGGAGTCAACTTATTCTTCAACGTTTAAATGCAAGACAATTAACAATGGATGGAAACTGATCAAGGAGAGAAGCAACCTGGAATTAAGGCGAAATTTCCGTGTCAAATAATTAACCCGTGAGATGACTTGCCTCCAGAAGATGTAGATGCTCCAATGCTGGAGATTTTAAGAAGAGATTAGACAATCATTTCAAGCAGAGTCTCCTGCTTAACCAGGGGGTTGGACTAGAATTTCTCCAAGGCCCCTTCCAACTCTATTATTCTGGATACAACTAATTTCTTGACAATTAGAACAATTAATCGGTGGAAGGGTTGGCCTCCAGAAGTTGTGTCTCCTCCATCACTGGAGGTTTTTAAGAAGAGACCGGACAGCTATTTGTCTGGAATGGTATAGGGTCTCTTGCTGAGCAGGGGGTTGGACTAGAAGACCTCCAAGATCCCTTCCAACTTTGTTATTCTGCCTTTATTGTGGTTGGTATGATTGTGTGAAGCTTCTTCAAGGCATCCACTGCCCTGAGATATTTGTGAATTTCTCAGACACCATGTGATTGAAATTCAGCAGGATAATGGAAGAAAGTTGTAAGGAATGCAATCCTGTGTCATTTTGGGGAGTCTCCTGTTACCTGGTCTTTCCCCATAAGTAAAACCCATGGTAATCAGTTAACTTCTGAATAGAGAAGCATAAAATTGCACTCCCATTCTTCTTTATCTTCTCATCAGCAAGGTTGCTGATTAACATATGTTTACTCTTCGTTTGGAGGGAGAGTTGGAGGGAGAGTTGGAGGGAGAGTTGGAGGGAGAGTTGGAGGGAGAGTTGGAGGGAGAAGGAGAGGGAGGGAGGGGAAGAGGAAAGGAGAGACAGGGGGAGGGAAGGAGGGAAGGGGGGAAGGAGAGAGATAGAAAGAGAAGGATAGGGAGGGAGAAAGAATGAGAGAGGGGAGAGGGAAGGAATGAGGGAGAGAGGGAGAAGGGGAGAGAAAAAGAAGAAGAGGGAGGGGGAGGGAAGGAGGAAGGGAAGGAGGGAGGGACAGACAGACAGAGGGGCGAAGGAGAGGGAGGGACAGACAGACAGAGGGGTGAAGGAGAGGGAGGGAGGGGGATAGAGAGAAGGAGAGAATGGGGAAGGGAAGGGGGAGGGAAGGGGGGAGGGAAGGGAGGAGAGAGAAAGAGAAGGATGAGGGAGAAAGAGGGACGGAGGGAAGAAGAAGAGGGAGATGAAGAAAAAGAGAGGGGGGAAGGAGGGAGGGAGGGAAGGAGACAGAGAGAAAGAGAGAGAGAGAGAGAGGACAATTTACAAAGGCAAACACTGCTTTCCAAACAATGCTTTCTAAACAAAGTATCAGCATATCATTGTAATTCTTAACATGGATCCTTTTCCTCTCATTACTAAAATAAATATGTATATTCAAAAACTACCATTGCAAATTAACAGCATTCTAATACCCTTCCAAGCTTCAGTGGATTGACTTTTGACTGAAAATTAAAATGCTGCCACTTGCTTTTCTGACTTGGATGAGTTTCTGTCAGCCCCGACTTTGCTTTTATGGCAGCTAAAGATCCCTGTCTTTCATAGGCCGTGTAGATCCTTAGAAATAAAACCATCCCCAGGGTTGGGCATGTAGGATTTGGGTTATATACCTAAACAGGAAGCGCTTACTCTCCAGGGCTGCAGAGACTTTTCAGTAAGAGAGGAGGGGGAGAGGAGGAAGGGAAGCAAGAGGAAGGGAGGGAGGGACGAAGAAACAAAGGAAGGAATTTCCTTCCTTCCTTCCTTCCTTCCCTCTTCCCTACCTCCCTCCTTCCAGCATCCAACTGTCCATCCATCCATTCTTCCATCCATCCATCCATCCATCCATCCATCCATTCATCCATTCATCCTCCATTTTCCATCCTCCATTCATCCCTCCACCCACCCACCTTCATTCCCCTATCCACACTTTTTCCTTCCTTCCTTCCTTCCTTCATTCATTCCTTCCTCCCTCCCTCCCTCCCTTCCTCCCTCCAATATCCAACTGTTCATCTCTCCCTCCCTCTCCAACAGAAAGAACTTGTTATTGTAAGTATGAGTGAATGATCAGAGGTTACACTGTTTTGCACACCCTTCCACGAAGATGCCCGTTCCTTCTTCCTCTTCCTTCCTTCTCCCTATACTCCTCTGTTGCAAAGGTTTTGCAGCATCCTTGAGAGGTTAAAAATGCTAAAAGCAAGCTGGCCCCAACATAGTTATGTCAGCCATGAATGTCTGCCCTATCCACCTTAATCAAAGATGAGCTCCGCCAGAGATGCTGAAGGCAGGGATGTCGGCATTTATACAAGAAGCATTGATTCATACCGTGGCTTTTATGGGTGTTTTCGCTGCCTACTGGGAAGGCCAGAAGTGAGGGAGTAGATTTTGAATAAATAAATTCCAAATTGGAATGGAAATCCACCATGGTTGACAGATCAAGAGGAAACACTTATCAAAAGCATTTTTAGGTCCAGGGAGATAATGGTTGCATATAAATTAGAAGCTTTTTCAGAGACATCTAACAACATCACAGGGTTGGAAGGGACCTCGGAGGTCTTCTAGTCCAACCCCTGCTGAAGCAGGAGACCCTATATCATTTCCTACAAATGGTTGTCCAATCTCTTCTTAAAAATCTCTTCTAAAAAACTTCTGGATGATACTTCTGTTCCACCGGTTCATTATTCTCACTGTCAGAAAAGTCCTCCTTAAATCTAAGTTTCTTCTCTCCTTGATTAGTTTCCATCCATGGCTTCTTCTCCTGCCCTCTGGTGCTTGGGAAAATACATTTGCTATTCTTGTTCTGCCTTCAGGTTCTTTGGATAATACAGGGTGAAGACTTATTCAAGAATGTAGCATAATCGGGTTGAAGGGACCTTGGAGGTCTTCTAGTCCAGTCCTCTGCTCAGGCAGGAGGCCCTTTGCCATTTCAGACAAATGCGTGTCCAGTCCCTTCTTAAAAGCTTCCAGTGATGGACCACCACAACTTCTGAAGCAAATCTTTCTACTGATTAATTCTTGCAACTGTCAGGAAATTTCTCCTTAGTTCTAAGTTGCTTCTCTCCTTGATTAGTTTTCATCTGTTGTTTCTTGTCCTGCCCTCAGGTGCTTTGGAGAATAGCTTGACTACCTCTTCTTTGTGGCTGCCCCTGAGATACTGGAATACTGCTCTCATGTCCCCACTAGTCCTTATTTTCTTTAAACTGGCCAAACCCAAATCCTGCAACTGTTCTTCATATGTTTTAGTTTCCAGGCCTTTAATCATCTTAATTGCTCTTCTCTGCACTTTTCCCCCCAAAATGTCAACATCTCTCTCTCTCTCTCTCTCTCTCTCTCTCTCTCTCTCTCTCTCTCTCTCTCTCTCTCTTTCTTTCTTTGTAATGTGTTGACAAAAACTGGATGTATTCCAGGTGTGGCCTTACTAAAGTTTTATACTGCATCTTTAAAAAAATGGAAACATAAAGATCCCTGCAAAGAATGACCACTTGAGTAAATTAGGAACCACATGTAAAAAAAGAGAGAAAGGAAAAAAAAATCGGAACTCCGTTTTAACTAATTGACTGGTTTCCTTGGTACTAGCCTGTTGCATGCAGTAGGAAAATGTGAGTATTTTGGATAGATATATCATAGATGATTGGTAGCTCAATGATAGGGAGGGAGGGAGGAAGGAAGATAGGAAGGAAGAAAGGAAGGAAGGAAGGAAGGAAGGAAGGAAGGAAGGAAGGAAAGAAAGAAAGAAAGAAAGAAAGAAAGAAAGAAATTATTTATTTATTTATTTTATTTATTTGTTTCGATTTATCAGTCGCCCCCTCTCCGCAAAGGGACTCGGGGCGACAATTAAATCAAAAATGCAAGTGTGGCATGGAGGAGGTGACATCAATATTTAACAGTCAAATACAAATGGAAGCCACTAGGTTCAAATAAATAACAATAAATTAAAACAATTAAAACAGTTAAAAACCCCAAAATTTACGATTAAAATATTAAAATATTAAAATTGCCAGGGAGGTTAGAAGGTTATAGTTAAGCCAGGCCGGCTAGTTGGAACAGGTGGAACAGAAAGAGTATTGTCACTGTGAAGATACTAATTGGCATACATTAAAATAAAATTACATTGCATACAGCTCTCAAAGGGTCTCCACCTCTAACCTAACCCTAAACCAAACCCAAAAACCATAAAACATAAAACAACATAAAATGTAAAACAACATAAAACAACATAAAACAACATAAAACAACATAAAACAACATAAAACAATATAAAACATATAAAACATATAAAACACATAAACATATAAAACATAAAACATAAACATGCATGACAACATAAATAAATACATACAAACCTACATAGATACAAAAGTATGCATGTACTCACATATATTATGACATGGAGAAACAGTACAGTCTAGTTTGGATGTATACATGTGTGTGGCGAGAGAAATGAATCTTGCAAGTTTACCAGGCAGGATGGCCTAGGGAACAAAGCTTTTCCAGAATCTGGAAGTCCTGCTAGAAATACTTCAGAACCCCCTCCCAGAGGGGAGCGACAGAAACAGACTGTGAAGTGTGTGTCTGGGGGTCTCTAACAGGGCTTCGAGCTCTGAGCACATAGCGCTTATAAGCAGCATCCTGAATAATGGGAAGCGAACTTCCTATAATCTCTGCTGTCCTCACCACTCTCTGTAGGGGCTTTCTATCTGAGGCACTGAAGCCACCAAACCAAACAGGGATGCAGTTTGTTAAAACGCTCTCCATCGGGCCTCTGTAAAAAGTGGCCAGGATAGAAGGAGAAAGAAGTGCTCTCCTCATCTGATGTAGGAAATGCAGACACTGGTTTGCCTGCTTCACTGAGGATGATGCGTGGAGAGACCCATTTGGATTGTTATGTTATCTGCACCCCCAGATACTTAATACTTATTTGCTTCTCATAGTTATTTCTTACGGCATTCCTCCCACTTCCCAGATGGAAGAAGGAAAGTCTTCACTCTCTAGATAAATCAACTGACCCGCCGATTTGATTTTTGAGACATTCTGGTTTCGGTTGTTTTGTTCTGTTTATTCAAACATTATTAGTTGCATCAAGAGACGTCTCTCGGGAAAAGAAACGACTGTGTCTGAATAAACCAACCAAATAAATAAAGGCTTTTCTTTCTATCCTGTGGAAGGAAGTTGCAGTCTAGCTTTGAAGACTTTGTGAGAAGAAAGGAGAAAAGGATGAGAGGGAAGGGAGGGGAGCTTCGGAAGGAAGGCAGCGGTAGCAGTGGTGAAATTCATTTTTTTACTGTGGATTCTGTGGGTGTGGCTTGGTGAGCATAGTGTGGCTTGGTGGGCATGGCAGGGGAAGGATACTGCAAACTCTCCATTCCCTTCCCACTCCAGGGGAAGGATACTGCAAAATCTCCCTTCCCTCCCCACTCCAGGGGAAGGATACTGTAAAATCTCCCTTCCCTTCCCACTCCAGGGGAAGGATACTGTAAAATCTCCCTTCCCTTCCCACTCCAGGGGAAGGATACTGCAAAATCCCCATTTCCTCCCCACTCCAGTGGAAGGATACTGCAAAATCCCCATTCCCTCCCCACTCCAGGGGAAGGATACTGTAAAATCTCCATTCCCTTCCCACTCCAGGGGAAGGATACTGCAAAATCCCAATTCCCTCCCCACTCCAGGGGAAGGATACTGCAAAATCTCCATTCCCTCCCCACTCCAGAGGAAGGATACTGCAAAATCCCCATTTCCTCCCCACTCCAGGGAAAGGATACTGCAAAATCTCCATTCCCTCCCCACTCCAGCAGAAGGATACTGCAAATTCTCCTTTCCCTTCCACTCCAGGCGAAGGATACTGCAAAGTCTCCATTCCCACCTCACTCTGGGGCAAGTCAGAGACAGCATTTGCCGGTTCTCCAAACTACTCAAAATTTCCACTATTGGTTCTCCAGAACTTGTCAGAACCTGCTGGATTTCACCCCTGAGTGGTAGATATATTTTGAGTTTTTTAAAGGACAAAAAAAAAAAAAACCTCCAACTAGAGACTTTTGTTCCAGGGGTGTGTGGATAAAATAGACTCCCCCCCTTTGTTAATAATAAGAGTACAGGTAGCCCTCGACTTGTGACCACAGCTTAGTCCCCATTTTCTGTTGCTTAGGAAGAATGTTGCTAAGTGAGTTTTGCCCCACTTTGCGACATTTCCTGACACTGTGGTGAAGCGAACCACTGCAGTATTTAGTGTCATGGCCCCATCAGAGCCTGAATCTACAGAGGAAGTCGAGACGGAACTGGAGCCGATGGAGATTGAGTTGGTGGCTTTGTTGGCTTGGGAGATGAAAGTGCAGAGGAGAAGGCTCAGTCAGGCCAGGGCCTTTCAGGATTAGGACCAGGGGTGGGATTCAGCCGGTTCGGACCGGTTCAGGCAAACCGGTAGCGGAAATTTTGAATAGTTTGGAGAAGCAGCAAATACCACCTCTGGTTGCGCCTGCCATCCTGACCCCGTCCTTCCCTGTCCCATATTCCTTTGATTTTTAGCTCAGCTGATTTGTGTGGCAGAGCAGATTGCCGCACCTTAGCTGAGCTAAACAACAGCTCAGCTCACCAGCGCTGACACCGAGGACGGTCTTTGAGTGCTGTGCACAGAAAGCCCATGTGCATGCACAAAGTGCACTGTCATGGAATCATACTTATATAGAGAGAGACAGAGAAACAGAGAGAGAGAGAGAGAGAGAGAAACAGAGAGACAGAGAGACAGACAGAGACAGGGAGAGAGAAAGGGAGAAAGAGAGAGAGACAGGAGACAGAGGGAGACAGAGAGAGAGAGAGAAACAGAGAGAGAGAGAGAAACAGACATACAGAGAGAGAGACAGACAGGGAGGCAGAGACAGGGAGAAAGAGAAAGAGGCAGAGACAGGGAGAGAGAGAGACAGAGAGACAGAGACAGAGAGAAAGAGAGAGAGACAGGAGACAGAGAGAGACACACAGAGAGAGAAACAGACAGACAGACAGAGAGACAGACAGAGACAGACAGAGAGACAGAGACAGGGAGAAAGAGAGAGAGGCAGAGACAGGGAGAGAGACAGACAGAGAGACAGAGACAGGGAGAAAGAGAGAGAGACAGAGACAGACAGAGAAACAGACAGGGAGAAAGAGAGAGACAGAGACAGGGAGAGAGACGGGGAGAGAGAGAGAGAGAGAGACAGAGAGAGAGAGAGAGAAACAGAGAGACAGACAGAGAGAGACAGGGAGATAGAGAGGGAGAAAGAGAGAAAGAGAGAGAGAGAGAGGTCAATAGAAAATATTATTTGTAGCACAAAGCTGAACAGTGGGGGGTCCTTGGATGTTTTCTTGCAGATGTTTTATTACCTAATTAGCACTGATGAAGTTACCTAGTAGAGTAATGAAATGTCTGCAAGAAAACAGCCAAGCTCAGAGCGCACCAAGGACCCCCCACTGTTCAGCTCCAAGCTACAGTCAAGCAATAAATATTACCAAAACTGACCAGAGAAGCCACTGTATACACAGAAAACAAACCTCCTTCCCTTGTAGCACTGATGATGTTACCTAGTTGGGTAATTAAATACAGTATAAGCAAAAAATAAAAAATAAAAATATAAACCCAACCCACCAAGCTCAGAAAGCATCAAGGACTCCATAATTCAGCTCGAAGCCTCAAATATTCCCCTCTGTTGTGAATCATCACCTCCTCTGACTATCTTGTGGTCTTCGCGGAATAGTAGGGTGCTAATAAATGCAAAGGGATGTAGTGATTCAGTGGCTAAGATGCCGAGCTTGTTGATCAGAAAGGTTGGCAGTTTGGCAGTTCGAATCCCTAGCTCTGCATAACGAAGGGAGCTCCTGTGACTTGTCCCAGCTTCTGCCAACCGAGTAGTTCGAAAGCAGGTAAAAAATGCAAGTAGAAAAATAGGAACCACCTTTGGTGGGAAGTGAACGGCGTTCTGTGCGCCTTCGGCATTGAGTCATGCCGACCACATGACCACGGAGATGTCTTTGGACAGCGCTGGCTCTTCAGCTTTGAAATGGATATGAGCACCGCCCCCTAGAGTTGAGAATGACAAGCACATATGTGCGATGGGGACCTTTACCTTAATAAGTGCAAACTACACCTGTCATTAAACCTTCTCAAGAAGGAGGTCAAATTGACTAGGGTGCCCCATAACTGTTTCCAACCAAGTAGAATAACTGGTACCTTACACAGAACGGGATGGTCTTAAATTGGTTGGGTTACCTTCATTTCTTCATTTGCTATTTTTCTTCCATATGAATTTCGTGAAAGCCCTCATAATAGACCAAAGAGTGGTTTTTTTGCATCCTTAAATATAAGTTGTTGCTCACCCTAACTAGTGAATGCGTGGAAAACCGTGGTAGAAATCTTTGATTAATTGAAGGGGAGTAAAAAGCTGTAAGGAATAGCAGCATCTTCTCCCTCTGCAATGGAGCAACTTAGCCAAATGGAGAACGAGAGCAAGATTCATTTATAATATATATTTTTTTAAAATATTTTTTTTAAATTTTTTTGTTCTGTGTATACAATTATAGGTATACATTCACACATTTATTATTCTTTTTTTTTACATTCGTGGTTCGTATACATTTGTCATTCCATTTATAGAATTATAATATTCCATTTGGGTTGCTTTATTTACCATCCCTCGCCTGTTTTATTATTTTAAAAAATTATTACATTTTTACAATTATCACCCCCCTTACCCTACCCTCTTCCCGCCCTCCCTCCCCCCGACCTCCCAGAGCAAAATACGGGGTATAAACATTTAACAACCATACGCTAAGATAAGCTAACTAATTTTAACATGTTACTATTCTTGTGCTTTAACTCTCCCTTTATTAAACTAGCTTTGAATAAGTTGTAGCATTCTTTATGCCTTCATTCATAAGCTAACTGAAATTTTTTAGTCCGGTATTTGTTTTGAATATAGTCAATCCATCTTCTCCAGTCCAGCTTGTACTTCTCATCTGAGTGGTCCTTCAGATACGCTGAAATTTTGGCCCTCTCTGCTAAGTTTACTACTTTTAACGTCCATTCTTGGATTCATTTATAATATTGATGTGTGGAGTCCTTGATGTTCTCGGAGCTGGGTGGTTTTTCTGGCAGGCATTTCATTAACCAACGAGGTAACATCTTTAATAGCATGGAAAATGTTACCTGGTCAGGTAACAAAACATCTGCAGGAAAACTCCCCAAGCGCAGACAACACCAAGGACTTCACAGTTCAATGCTGCGCTACATGTGGACATGTCTCCTCCTGATCTTGTGAATTTCTGAAGAGGACTATTTAAGTATATCGAATAATAAAGTTGGAAGGGACCTTGGAGGTCTTCAAGTCCAACCATTCTTGTACAGGAGACCTTATACCACTTTAGACAAGTTGCTGTCAAGTCTCTTCTTAAAAGCTTGCAATGATGAAGGACTCACAACTTCTGAAGGCAAGCTGTTTAATGGTCCTCAGTGTTAGGAAGTTTTTACTTAGTTCTAGGTTGGTTTACTCCTTGATTAGTAACAGAATAACAGAGTTGGAATGGACCTTGTAGGTCTTGTAATCCAACCCCCTGCTCAAGCAGGAGACCCTATACCATTTTAGACAAGTGGCTGTCCAATATCTCCTCGAAAACCTCCAGTGATGAAGGACTCACAACTTCTGGAGGCACAAGTTGTTCCATTGGTTAATTGTTATCACTGGCAGGAAATTTCTACTTAGTTCTAGGTTTCTTCTCTCCTTGATGAGTTTCCATCTGTTGCTTCTTGTTTTGCCTTCAGGTGCTTTGAAAAATAGGTTGTCCCCCTCTTCTTTGTGGCAACCCCTCAATACAGGAAGATATATTGATATGTTATTATATCACCCCTGGTCCTTCTAGACTGGCCATACCTAATTCCTGCAACTTCATATGCTTTAGTTTCCAGGCCTTTCATCATCTTAGTTGCTCTTCTTTGCACTTTTCCCAAAGTCTCAACTTGCTTCTTCTTCTTCTTCTTCTTCTTCTTCTTCTTCTTCTTCTTCTTCTTCTTCTTCTTCTTCTTCTTCTTCTTCTTCTTCTTCTCCTCCTCCTCCTCCTCCTCCTCCTCCTCCTCCTCCTCCTCCTCCTCCTCCTCCTCCTCCTCCTCCTCCTCCTCCCTCTCCTCCTCCTTCTTTTTGTAATGCAAAAATTCCAGTATTTGGAATATTCCAGTGCAATATTCCAGTATTTGAGGGGCTACTACAAAGAAGAGGGAGTCAACTTATTTTCCAAAGCACCGTAAGGCAAAACAAGAAACAATGAATGGAAACTCATCGAGGAGAGAAGCAACCTGCAATGAAGGAGAAACTTCCTGACCATGAGGACAATTAACCAGTGGGACAGAAGTTGCCACCAGAAGTTGTGGGTGCTCCATCACTGGAGGTTTTTAAGAAAAGACTTGGACCGCCACCTATCTGAAATTGTATAGGATCTCCTGCTTGAGCAGGGGGTTGGACTGGAAGACCTCCAAGCTCTGTTCTAACTGTTTGGTTGGTTACAAGGGATGGTTATTATCAGAAGTTCAGCTGTATAGTGAACCAATGTAAATGACTGTGAGTCATCACAGAAAATAGAACTGGCAAACTCCGAAGATACTTGGCAGTTCCAAGTTGATGCTCTAAGCTTTTCTCCTGGGCTTCGCATCCAAGTATATTTTCCTCTTAATATAGATGCTGTTGTTAAGTTTCTTTTTGTACTGCGTAACACACACACAGACACACACACACTGTGACAATGCCAAGGTCTCCTTATTTAGGCAGTTATGGGGCATGTCAGCTAGCAAAGAAGGTTTTCACATTTGTAAGGTTCTTAGCTGTTTAATTGGATTTTAATTGAGTTTTAATGGGCTGCTTTGCTATTTTTAAATCTTTTCTTACCTGCTCTCAGCCTTTGGCAAAATAGGCACCATGTAAAATGGGCTTTCAAGCTGAGTAGAAGGAAGGAAAAAAATAACTTATTTTTTTTCCTTCTCTCTCTCTCTCTCTCTTTAAAACACGTCAACTCACCGTTTAAACTCTGAATTAGTGAGGCCGTTTTGCGCATGATTTAAAACAGATTATTTTATGGCGGTGTCCTCAGGTGAGGGCTGACATCACTGAGCATCTTGTGGTTTATCGCAATGATTCAGAAACCTGAAAAAAAAAGAATATTTGTCTTCTGGCATGTATGGTTCACGAATGTTCTTCCTGTCAAGAATAACGAATAGGCATTCTGATAGAAGAGAATATTTGTAGCTCAGGGTTGACCCGTGGGGCCCTTGGTGGTCTCTGACATTGGTTGTTTTCCTGCAGACATTTCATGACCCAACTAGGTAACATCATCAGTGCTAGAAGGGAGGGGTTTCCAGCGGGGAGGAGGAGGAGGAGGAGGAATACTGTAGGGTTCTCGGTGTTTTCTAGTTTGGTAGTTTTCTTGCAGGGTGGTTGGGTAGATGGATGGATGGATGATGGATGGATGGATACAGACAGACAGACACAGACAGACTCACTCCAATAGAAGAGAGTATCTCTATCTCAGGGCTCATGACCCAACCAAGTAACATCAGCAGTGCTAGAAGGATGGATGGATGGATGGATGGATGGATGGATGGATGGATGGATTGTTAAATTATTCATGACTGGGAGAGACATGGGAACAAGGTCAGCCAATGAATAGGCATAGCAACTAAGTCAGCCAATGGGAGCTTAAACAGATGTGAGTCTGTGCAGAGAATTGAAACAGAAACTTGAGCAGTCTGCTGCTCTGAGAAGTAAACTAGCAGTCTGTCTGGGCTTATCTGCTGAAATGAAGCCAACCGCTTGTGTTTGCCTGTTTCTTTCCTACCTTGTGTTTACTTGGAAGAACCACCTGTTGGTATTCTACATTTATTCATCTATTCTTATGCATATAAAGAAGTTAATGAATCCTGATGCATCAGTTATCTGTGTGTGTCTTCTGGATTTGATTTTTCTGCAACAAACTCTGACATGGATGGATGCAGTCAGACACAGACAGACAGACTCACTCCAATAGAAGAGAGTATCTCTAGCTCAGGGCTCATGACCCAACTAGGTAACATCAGCAGTGCTAGAAGGGTGTGTGGGGATTGCTCTCTCTTTATGCACTATTGGCTTGCTCCATCAGTGTTGGTGGGGGTATTCTTGGTGGTTCCTTGATTAGGTTTTTGTTTACTAATTGATTGTTGGTCTAGTATGTAGATGGATGGAAGGATAGATGGATGGATAGATGGATAAATGGATAGATGAATGGGTGGGTGGGTGGGTGGGTGGGTGAGTGGGTGAGTGGGTAGATAAATGGATGGATGAGTTGATGGGTGGATGGGTGGATAGATAGATAAATGGATGGGTGGGTGGGTAGATGGCTGGATGGATGGATGGAGGGGTGGGTGGGTGGGTGGATGGGTGGATGATGGATGGATAGATGGATACAGGCACACAGACACAAAGATTCACTCCAATAGAAGAGAATATTTCTAGGTGAGGGTTGAATTGTGGAGTTCTTGGTGTCTTTGAGCTTGGTTATTTTCTTGCAGACATTTCACGACCAGACTAGGTAGCATCAGCAGTGCTAGAAGGGAGTAGGGGTTGCTGTCTATTACTATACAAGTGGTTTGGTTAGAACAGAGTATATGTAACTCAGTTTTGAACTGTGGGGTCCTTGGTGCTCTCCGGTTCCACATGGCCACATGGTCCCAATCAGGAATAGAACTAGAAGGGGGACCTTGAAGGTCTTCTAGTCCAACCCCCTGCTCAAGCAGGAGACCCTATAGCATTTCAGACAGGAGGCTATCCAGTTTTTTCTTGAAAGCTTCCAGGGATGAAGCTCCCACAATTTCTGAAGGCAATTTCTGTTCCATTGATTGATTGTCTGAAAAAAAGTATCCTTATTTCGAGGTTGAATCTCTCCTTATTCAGTTTCCATCCATTGTTCCTTGTCTGGCCTTCGGGTGCTTTGGAGAATAGCTTGACCCCCTCCTCTCTGTGGCAGCCCCTCAAATATTGGAAGGCTGCTCTCCTGTCTCCCCTGGTCCTTCTCTTCACTAGACTAGCCATGCCCAGTTCCTGCAACCGTTCATCATAGGTCTTAGTCTTCAGTCCCCTAATCATCTTTGTTGCTCTTCTCTGCACTCTTTCCTGAGTCTCAATACCCTTTTGATAGTGTGGTGACCAAAATCAGAGGCAATATTCCAGATGTGGTCTTACTAAGGCTTTATAGAGTGGTAGTAGTACCTCACTTGATTTTGATTGGATCTCTCTGTTACTGCAGCTTAGGATTGCAGTGGCTTTTTTGAGCAGAGGGTTGGACTAGATGGTCTCTAAGCTCCCGTCCAGCCCTATAAGTCTACATTCTATGTTCTAAGATGCATTGCTGAAGCGTTCCCACAATTAAAACACACCCTGAAGATTTCTTCCCTCTCTGTTCTCCTGTTCTTTTCCAGGTTTCCATATATATATTTTTTTCCCTTCCCTGCCTCTGTTTCCACATTTTTGCTGTCCCTGAGCAGAACGAACTTCTGTTTGTTTTCTCTCCTTTGATAAAATGCCACCCGTATTGATGAAAACACAATTAAAAAACAGTTGTAATTTTCTCCTCGGCATTTTTTCCAATAGAAGCAGACCAAGGAAGTCCATTAGGAAAACTAGCTTTGCAATTACGGTTCGTTTCTGAGTTGTTGTTTTTTCCCTCCTCTCCTCTACAGCCCTCCATAGCAGGGATGGCTAACCTTTTTCTTGTCGCATGCTGAAAGCGTGCCCATGCGCGCTCACTTGCCCACACCCATAATGCAATGCATGTGCGCTCCACCCTGTGCATGCATGCATGAGCCCCTTTGCGTCCACCCTGACCCTCTCGTGCTCCTTCACCACCACCACCCATGCATGTGTCCTGCCCGCCTCGCCCACGTTGGGCTTCTAGGTTGGTGCAGGAGGCTTTCCAGGCCCAAAACAGGGCACAGGGGTGCTGTGCAAGACCCCACAATGCAATGCAAACACCCCCCTGTGCATGCATGCATGTGTCCCCTGTATGTGCCCCCCCCCCGCATATGTGTGGCAGAGACCCAAACACCAGATGGCTGGCAGGAGTCGTGCATGTGCTCACAGAGCTGGGCTGGGGCGATGGCTGGCCTGCCTGCAGAGAGGACTCTGTGAGCATAGGTTCGCCACCACTGCTCTATAGCAATTCTGGTCAGGTCTGTTCCCCTCCCTTTCCTGTCTCTTGCCCCCCCTCCAAACCCCCCGCCCCCCAGTTTTCCAGGAGTAAATCCCCATCCAATTTTTAGCACTGAGCTTCCAACAAAAACTTTTTGTATACCCATTTCTTTGCATGGGATCTAACGTGTTGTTGAGTACACCTAAGAGTAAACCACCTTTTGTTCC
>JAKRSK010007449.1:557500-615000 GCA_029891615.1 Natrix natrix natrix | reverse complement strand
AGGATAGGACAGGAAATAGCATAGCATTGCATAGCATAGAATATATGGAACAGAACAGAAATATAGAACAGAAATGTAGAGTAGAGTAGAGTAGAATAAACAGAGTTGGAAGGGACACTGGAGGTCTTCTAGTCCAACCCCCTGTTCAGGCAGGAAACCCTACACTACTTCAGACAAATGGTTGTCTAATCTCTTCTTAAAAACCTCCAGTGTTGGAGCATCCACAACTTCTGGAGGCCAGTCGTTCCACTGGTTCATTGTTTCTCTCCGTGTTATGTCTCGGCAGGCATTTTCCTCTTAGGCACACCATTCCTTTTATCCCTATGCTAAATTTGAGCTCTTTATCCCTCTAAAATGAAAATAAAAGTTGATTTTTTGTGTGTAACTGGGTCACCCCTCTACTTCCTCACACCTTTTATCACCTGGAAGGCTACTCAAGAACAACTACAGGCAGATATGACCATTTTGAAATAACAGGGATACAAACCCAAGGCTCTCAGTTCTGTTTGGAATGGGATGAAGCATTAAGTCCTGTCTAAAATTACCACCTAATCAGGACAGCTATTTCAAGGCTCAGATTTTTGTTTTTTTAAAAAAGCCTCACAATTTTTAAGCCTGTTGATTGTGGGGTGGTTTGTTTGAGGGAGATATTTGTGAGCCAATTTTCTTTTTACAAAACCGCCAGCGTGCTTATCATTTTCTGGAAATCTCCAGCTGATTCCGAATGAATGGGGAAACGGCTGCAGTAGTAGTCAGAATAGAGTCTCAAGAGGTGTGACAGAATAACAGGATTGGAAGGGACCTTGGAGGTGGTCTAGCCCAACCCCTTGCTCAAGCAGGATACCATTTTACCATGTCAGACAGGTGGCTGTCCAATCTCTTCTTTAAAAACTCCAGTGATGTGGCACCCACAACTTCTGGTGGCAAGCTGTTCCACTGGTTAATTGTTCTCACTGCTGGGAAATTGCTCCCATTAATGAAGATAAAGACCAAGTGGTCCCTTGGTCACCTAAATTTGGAACATACCATCATAGGTCTAGAAGAGATCTTGGAGGTCTTCTAGTCCAACCCTCTATTCAGAGCAGGAGACCTTATTTGACCTTATACCAGTCAAATGGTTGTCTAGTTCTATTTTTGAAAATCTAGGAAATGATATCTATCATCTATCTATCTATCTATCTATCTATCTATCTATCTATCTATCTATCTATCATCTATCTATCTATCATCTATCTATCAAAGCCAAGTACCACTCACTCATCACGAACTCCCCAGAACCATAAAGCCTACAAGCTTGACATTTGGCACTTATGTTCCTCTTGGCTTCTAGGTGCTTGCTAAGAAAGGATTGACCCAAAATGACCATCTGATCATTAGTATTTTTTTTTACAGTATTTTTTAACATGCTCTGATGCTGAGGAGTTCTACTCCCCCTCCCTACCTGAAAAGAACTCTGTTCCAACTGCCAGTTGCCTCACATTCCGTTACCTCCGTTCAAACTGGCAGACGTTCCACTCCTTCACTCAGGAGCGGTGTGGAGCCCCTTACAGTACTAAGCATCAGTACATCATCAAAATCTCTACGCCCTCCCCCTATGAAACTCCTTCCGCCACTTAAGGCGGCAGGAGCGATATTCCCTTATATGTTTCAATCACCGACCACCGCTGACCCAATGGATTGTGAACCGAATATCTCCTGCATATCCTGATCACATAGTTTCATTGCAAAGCATGGGTATCAAGCTAGTACAGAAGAGTTGGAAGAGACCTTACACTTCAGAAGTCTTCTAGTCCATTAACTTGCCCAGGCAGGAGACCTTATAGCATCCTGGAGAAATGATTGTCCAATCTTTTCTTGAAAGCCTCCAGGGTTGAAGCATTCACAACTTCTGGAGGCAAGTCGTTCCACTGGTTAATTGTTAATTGTTGTCATTGTCAAGAAATTTCTCCTGAGTTCTAAGTTGCTTCTCTTCTTCGTTAGTTTCCACCCATTGCTTCTTGTCCTGCCCTCAGGTGTTTTGGAGAAGAAGTTAATCCAGTGGTGAAATTCAATTTTTTTTACTACCGGTTCTGTGGGCATGACTTTGTGCGCATGGTATGGCTTGGTGAGCATGGTAGGGGAAGTATACTACAAAATCTCCATTCCCATCTCACTCTGTGGTCAGCCAGAGGCGGCATTTGCCAGTTCTCCGAACTACTCGAAATTTCCACTGCCGGTTCTCGGAACTACTCAAAATTCTGCTACCAGTTCTCCAGAACCTGTCAGAACTTGTTGGATTTCACCCCTGGGTTAATCCCTTCTTCTTTGTAGCAGCAGTTTTCATGTCGCTATCCTAAGATCTGAGTCCTCTAGTGAGAAAACATCAAAATAACGTCTGGTAGTAGTTAAGAAAATAAATAACTTACCACCTCCACCTTTTCAGATCCAATGAGAACATTTTCTTATTAGCCCTGATGACTTTGTCATTTATTGTAGTATAGCCTTTTAAGCATATCTGGGAACAGATGGTTATCCAATTAGCTCTGTCCAGTTGATTGTACTGTTAAATTTAGACTTTTAATTTGCCAGGCGAAAGGAAGGATGCCAGGAATAATTGGAGAACATTTTGAATATAATCGAATTATATTATAAACAACGCCTACAACAGTTCAAGTTATTTGCAAAAGAGGTATTCCAGAGGTCCCAAATCCATATTGAGCTGAAAATTAAAGTATGGAAATATTTTCAGATACATCCCAATAATTGGATGTTAACCTGCTAAGAAACAAGTGGAGGGAGAGAGGAAGGGAGAGAAAGACGGAGGGTGAGAGGGACAGAGGAAATGGAAAGAATGAAGGATGGCTGGCAGGCAGGCAGGATGCAAGGAAGGAAAGAAAGAAAAAAGAAAAAAGAAAGAAAAAGAAAGAAAGAAAGAAAGAAAGAAAGAAAGAAAGAAGAAAGAAAAAAGAATGAAAAAAAGAAAGAAAAAGAAAGAAAGAAAGAAAGAAAGAAGGCTAAATGGGAGGCAGATAAGAAGAAGGGAATAAGGGAGGAAGAAAGACTGAACACTTGCTATTGCAATAGGCAGCATCTTTGAAGTCTGAACCACCACCTTCTCCTCCTCCTTCTCCTCCTCCTCCTCCTCCTTCTTCTCCTCTTCCTTCTTCTCCTTCTCCATTTCCTCCTCCTCCTCTCTAAAAAGTAATGGAAGATGACCTTGAGAAAGATACACAGGAGGAGGAGATGCTGATCCTGTAGTCTATCTCAGTAGCAATCAGTCTTTAGCCTTGATTCTTGGCCTGGTCTCCCTGACAAGGATGGCCAGATCTGCAGAGCTGAACTTCTAGGCTGCATTAACAGAGAGACAGAATCAAGATCTGGTGTTAATACTACTTAAGGCCACACTTGGAATACGGCATCCAGTTTTGGTCGCTACGATGTAAAAAAGATGTTGAGATTCTAGAAAGAGTTCAGAGAAGAGCAACGAAGATGATGAGGGGACTGGAGGATAAAACATATGAAGAATGGTTGCAGGAATTGGATGTGTCTGGTTTAATGAAAAGAAGGACTAAGGGAGACATGATAGCAGTCTTCCAATATCTCAGGGGCTGCCACAGAGAAGAGGAAGTCAAGCTATTCTCCAAAGCTGCAGAAGGAAAGACAAGAAGCAATGGATGGAAGCTAATCAAGGAGAGAAGCAACCCGAAATTAAGGAGACATTTAAGGGACTGGAGGCTAAAACATATGAGGAATGGTTGCAGGACCTGGGTATGTCTAGTTTAATGAAAAGAAGGACTAGGGGAGACATGATAGCAGTCTTCCAATATCTCAGGGGTTGCCCCAAAGAAGAGGGAGTCAAGCTATCCTCCAAAGCACCAGAGGGCAGGACAAGAAGCAACAGATGGAAACTAACCAAGGTGAGAAGCAACCTGGAATTAAGGAGAAACTTCCAAATGGTGAGGTCGATTAACCAGTGGAACCGCTTGCCACCAGAAGCTGTAGATGCTCCATCTCTGGAGGCTTTCAAAAAGAGACTGGACAATCCCTTGTCTCAAAAGGTATAGGGTCTCCTGCTTGAGGAGGGAGCTCCTGAGGGGATAGACTAGAAGACCTCCAAGGTCCCTTCCAGCTCTATTCTGATTGAGTTCTTGAGCTTCACACTGGTTTCTGCTCCTCCCCATCCCAGTTGGTATTTTCTTCCACATAGAAAGGTCACCACTGGCTGCTAAGCAACAGATTTATGTGGGGTGTGTGCATATATGTGTTTTTATGCAGGGGGGGTGAGGGGGGATGGAACAACAGGAGAGCTCATCAGGAAAGCTTTCACTAGCTGGTAATTCCATTAATTAGGGCTGCTGCAATCTTCCCCTTTTAGCTTCCCCCACCCCTCCTTCCTTTTCTTCTCTTTCCAGCTAAAGCTATTTTTAATTAACGTGCGAAAAGCTCTTGTGAATGAGAAGCAACAGGGGAGGGGGAGAAGACTGAGTTATAAGGCAGGGTGTGCACCCACCAGCCTTGTAGGGGAGAGGGCTGGGAGCAGATTGTCCATTTCTTGCAAAAGCAGACCGAAGAATATTTTTGTCAGGGTTCCAAATAGCATCCACAAGTAAATTAGAGTCCGAGGCGAAGTATTGCTCAAAGTTCCAATTTATGAAGAGAACCATGTTGGCACATCTGGGAAAACCCGAATCTGAAAGCTTCACAGTTTTCCCCACCCAGTTGAAAGTTCAACATCCTGCCCCCACACCCACAAGCCCATCCCATGGTCCCATCTCCCACTGCCATGCTGGCAGCTTCCACCCATCCAGTTCCGGTCAGGTGCAGAGATGCAGAGACAAAGGATGACCTTGGCTTTCTAGAAAGAATTTTGTTATGGCTATCTATCATCTAACTCCATACAATCCCCCTCTCCTATTTTCCCACTATAGAAAATGCACAGCAGAATAATAGAAAGTGTGGCAGGCCAAAGACCCAAAAGGAAAGATGGCTGCAGCCCTAAAGAGGAGGGGGGGGGTCTACCTGTTCTCCAAAGCACCAGAAGGCAGGACAAGAAAGAATGGATGGAAACTAATCAAGGAGTGAAGCAACCTGGAGTTAAGGAGAAACTTCCTAAGAGTGAGGACAATTCACCCTTGTAACAAATTGCCTTCAGAAGCTCCATCACTGGAGGCTTTTAAGAAGAGACCGGACAGCCACTTCTCTGAAATAGTATCTGTTCTCCTTCTTGAGCAGGGGGCTGGACTAGAAGACCTCCAATGTGGCCGTTCCAAGGCCCCTGTTGATCTTCCAAAACCATTGGTTGACTTGATTCTCTGGTCACTTAATGCCACTCATCAAGGAGAGAAGCAACCTACAACTAAGGACAAATTTCCTGGCAATGAGAACAATTAACCAGATGTTGTGGGTGCTCCAGTGTTTAAGAGGACAATGGACAGTAATTTGTCCTGAATGGTCTAGGGCAGGAAATTCATTTCTCATGACTGTCACTTGATATTCCGTGGCTGTTTTGTGCTCAACTGGCAGCCTGCAGAACTGGCAGCAGACTCGGACAGTGAGGAGGTGGGGGAGGAACATGGGCCATCCTTGGAGTCTGGGGAAGGCTCGGATGAGGGCTCTGCGTTGGAGGCAGAAAGGGGGCCAGGGCCATTTGGTAGTTACATGCTGCCTCTGGAGCCTCCGGAGTCTGACATCAGTGAGGCAGAAGAACAGTGTGAGCTTGTTCCCAGTGTGTGCATGCGCAGAACTGCCAGAAGGCAAAATAGAATAGAATAGAGTAGGGTAGGGTAGGATAGGATAGGGTAGGGTAGAGTAGAGTAGAGTAGAGTAGAGTAGAGTAGAGTAGAGTAGAGTAGAGTAGAGTAGAGTAGAATTTTTATTGGCCAAGTGTGATTGGACACACAAGGAATTTGTCTTTGGTGCCTATGCTTTTCTTGGTGTAAATAAAAAAAACAAGATACATTCATCAAGAATCGTAAGGTAAAACGCTTAATGATAGACATAGGGTACAAATAAGCAATCAGGAAACAATCAATATCAATATAACAGTTAAGACAAAAAGGGAGACTCCGGTGTAAGGCTTGGAGATGATCGGCCCCGCCCATAAGACATAAAAGAGGAGCAAAGGGACATGAGCCTTTGCAGGAAGCAATTAGTTCATCTAGCAGATTCAAGCTCTAAGAAGTCTTGCTTGACTCTGTGCTCCATTTGGCCTTGCAAAACTAATTGGCAGTTAGGCCTCTGGCAGCGTTTCAAGGGAGATAAAGGTGGGTGCTTATCAGTCTTACCCTGAAAGACTGTGGCAGACTTCTGTCGGACTCTTTACAGACTGTTTATGACTCATTACGGGCTGTGAATGACCATAATTCACAGCCGTTTAAATAAAAGAGGGTTTTTGGGACTAAGATTGTGATTCATGCTTTCTCAGGAAGCCTAGGTCCAAACAAGCTTTTTGGATGGCATGTGAGACCTTTCCGATACTTGATAAAAAAAATTCCTTGCTTAAAGACGTACAGTCGGAGAGATTTGCATGAAAACACCTCTTGATTTTGTACAAGTCCACAATGTTATTCATTTCCTGATAGATTCGCTGAGATGTCCACCTTTTAAAATCAAAACAGAGCCAAGGATTTAACAGATAGCTATTACGTTCTATTATATGGTCTTGAAGTCAATAAACATCAGGCTACCTTCATACCGGAGGGAAAGAAAAGAGAAGACTGGGATATTTTTTTTTAAAAAAATTAAATATTCTGTGAGGGGAAAAAAAACCCACCTTATCTGGAGGTTTTGCATTAAAATAGGACGTGGATTTGCATATTTTAACAATAACCTCTCGTCATTCTGTCTAATCTGCGTTGAGTTGGCCATACCGATAGCTTTATCTGGAATAGATTATCACTGGTTTAATAAACGCTTCATAATACGCAGGTATAACAATGGTACTTCATGGGATAAAGATGGTATTAAAGTCCTTTTTTCCTTCCTTCCCCCAGAAATACGGGTGGCCTGTCTAGTGATTAACTTTTATACCTCGGCATTTTCACTCTGGAATATGCAATTAAAGGAAGCCATTCCGGTTATTATTCAAAAGTCAGCTGTGTGTACTTAGTTCCATTTTCTCCCCGTGGCCCCTATCGTATCTTAAGGAACATCTGTAGTGGGGGATTATCCGGTAGTAAATTAATCACACTACCCAGGAAAAAAATGTACGAAGAATGGCAAATGGAATACAGAATAAAAACTATCAGTATAGTATAGGACAGGTTCTCTGCTTGAGCAGAGGGCTGGACTAGAAGACCTCCAAGGTGCCTTCCAGGTTATTCTATTCTGTTCTGTTCCTGTTCCTGTTCTTATTCCTTTCTGTTCCTTTCTGTTCCACTCCATTCCGATCCATTCCATTCTATTCCTATTCCTATTCCTTTCTGTTCCATTCCGTTCTGTTCCGTTCCGTTCCATTCCATTCCGTTCCTTTCCGTTCCATTCCATTCTATTCCTATTCCTTTCTGTTCCTTTTTCTTCCGTTCTGATCCATTCCATTCCGTTGCATTCCATTTCCTATTCCTATCTTTCATTCTGCTATCCTATTGTTATTCTGTTATTCTTTCATTCTGCTGTTCTCTTATTCTGTTTTTATCCTGTTATTCTTCCATTTGGCCATTCTGTTATGTTATTCTTGTGTTGTTATTCTATTATTCTTTCATTCGGTCATTCATGCTATCCTATTATTCTATTGTTATTCTTCCTTTCATTCTTTCATTCTGCTAGTCTATTGTTGTTCTGTTATTCTTTCATTCAGTCATTCATGCTATCCTATTCTTCCTTTCTTTCATTCTGCTATTCTGTTGTTATTCTGTTATTCTTTCATTCTGCTCATTTATTATTTTGTTTTTATCGTGTTATTCTTTCATTCGGTCATTCTGCTATTCTATTGTCATTCTGTTCTGAAAATTTAGTAGTACAAGCCTCCCTCTCTCTTTTGCCAGTTTGTGACTGAAATAGCTGCATAGCTATTCCTAGAGTTATTTCTGCAGTCCCTTGATTGAAAGGGTCACCCCTTCTTAATTCCGAAACACTCTGTAAAAAAGGTTAATCTCCCAAGCTGGTGAGAACTTTACGGCTGAAGTTTGGGTGCCTTTAATCAGCACACCCGGTTTAATTAAATGCCACCGAAAGGGTGGGGAGCGGGGGACACAATGGCAGGGAATTGGCTCTTCTGCTTCCAGTGCAGGAGGTTCACCAGCCCTTCGTCATACAAGAGGCATCAACAGCCAAGAAGATGCAAGTGGCTCAAACAGAAGACCAGCTGTAAACCCGAAGTAGGTTCGAAGTAAATAACTTTGTGCTTGGTGGGTCGCCAGAGAAGGCTGACCGTTAGTTGACATGGCCAGGTGAACCTTTCCGCCGAATCAATCATCGTATTTATTCTAATTATATCGTAATAGTCCCCCGGGAGCTCCGTTCAAAGGAGTTTGACATTATTAAAAATTTAATGCCCAGTTTTCATAGCTGAATGAATATTTAAAGGGTAGGTCTCAGGCTTAAGTTAAGATGATGAAGGAATTAATGGAAGGTCTTGCTTAAGGCAGGAGGGAGGGAGGAAAGAGAGAGAGAGAAAAAAAGAATGAAAGGAAGGAAGGGTTGGATGGATTGATGGATGATGGATGGATGGATAAATGGCTGGAAGGGAGGGAGAGATGGAGGAAGGAAGGAAAGAAAAAGGAAGGAAGGAAGAAAGAAAGAAAGGAAGGAAGACAGGAAGGAAGGAATATATGGATAAATGGGTGAAAGGGAGGGAAGAAGAAAGAAAGAGAAGGAAAGAAAGAAAAAAGAAAGAAGGAGAGGATGGATGAATGGATAAATGGGTAGAAGAGACAGAGGGAGGGAGGGAGAAGGAAGGATGAAAGGAGAAAGGAAGAGAGAAGGAAGGAAGGTTTTTAAAGATCCAGGAAAGCTTAAACTGAAGAATCTTATCCATTTCCCTGCTGTGAGAAAATTGGGTTTTCTGCCTCAGCCTGGGCCACGGGATAGACGGAGACTTTCGCCTGGCTGCATTGATAGCCGTCGCTCTGCATTTTATTTTATATTCTCTAATTTATCTATTTTATTGCAAGCTGCCTAGAGTCCCATATATGGGACTGGTGGCTATGGATTGTAACCTGGTTGGGTCATGAAACATCTGCCAGAAAACCACCAAGAATGGGGTGGGGGAATAGATCTCAAAGGCTCTGACCTTTACAAACCAGGCAGCCGGCCGTCTCTGCTTCTACAGGGAGGGATCGCTGCAGGCCATTTGCACACAAGGAAAGGCTGTTTGCTTCTGCTCAGAGTCTACATTTGCATGGCTCCGTCCCAAAATCAATCCATCTTCCTCCCTGGCTGACCTGTATGTGGATGAACCCTCGGGGCCTGGGGAATTCACAGGCAGCCTCAGGTTGGGAAGGTTTTAGGTTTAGGCATCTTGAAAAGAGCATGGTTGTTGTTGGTGGTGGTGGAGGAAGAGGAGGAGGGGAGAGAAGAGGAAGGAGAAGAGGAAGAGGAGGAGGAGATAAAGGAGAAGAAAAGGGATAGGAGGAGAAAAAAAGAGGAGAAAGAGGAGGAGAGGAGGAAGGAGAAAAGGAGGAAGGAAAAGAGAAGGAAAGAGAGGCGGAGGAGGAGAGGAGGGAGAGGAGAAGAAAGAAGAGAGAAAAAGGAGAGGATATAAAGGAGAGGAGGAAGGAGAAGAGGAGGTGGAGGAGGAAGAGGAAAGAGAAATGGGGGAGGAGGAAGAGCAGGATGAGATTAAGGAGGAGAAAAGAGGAGGAAGAAGAAGAGGAGGAGATAAAGGAAGAGAGGAGGGAGAGGAGGGGAGAAAGGAGAAGAGAAAAGGGGGAGAGGAGGAAGGAGAAAAGGAAGAGGAAGAGGAGGAAGAGGAGGAGGATGGAGATTCTTATTTATTGATCAGATTTATACAGTATCCATTCATGTCATTCTCTAAGTGATTGTGAGAGGTTTATAGTACCAAGAGTGTGGGTTTTTGAAATGGACCAAAACTGCAATTCTCACTTCAGATTGATGGCTGGTCCTATCAAGTGGTAAAACAAGGTCTCCATCTCCTGCCTGGAGCAGAAAGGACTCATTTCCAATTAGTAGAAACTCACATCTACCTCAGGCAGTGAAAGCTCCTGCGATTGGAAATTATAAACCTAATGAAACATGGAGAATAGCCTGCTTTCTTTCCTTCTGTTTTCAAATGATAGCTTTCTTCCTGGGTACTTTTTGATGAAGGGAGGGAGGGAGGGAGGGAAAAGTGGGAGGGAGGGAAAAGTGAGAGGTAGAGAAGGGATGGAGGGAAGGAGGGAGGGAAACAAAGGGAGGGAGGGAGGGAAAGAGAAAGGAAGGAGAAATGGAGGAGGGAGGGAAGGAAAGGAAGGAAAAGTGGGAGAGAAGGGAGAGAGGGAGGGAAAGAAAGGGAGGGAGGAGAAATGAGAGGGAGGGAGGGAAGGAGAGAGGGAAAGAAAGGGAGGGAGGGAAAGAGAACGGAAGGAGAAATGGATGAGGGAGAGGAGGAAAGGAAGGAAAAGTGGGAGAGAAGGGAGAGAGGGAGGGAAAGAAAGGGAGGGAGGAGAAATGAGAGGGAGGGAGGGAAGGAGAGAAGGAAAGAAAGGGAGGGAGGGAAAGAGAAAAGAAGGAGAAATGGATGAGGGAGGGAAGGAAAGGAAGGAAAGTGGGAGAGAAGGGAGAGAGGGAGGGAAAGAAAGGGAGGGAGGAGAAATGAGAGGGAGGGAGGGAAGGAGAGAAGGAAAGAAAGGGAGGGAGGGAAAGAGAAAAGAAGGAGAAATGGATGAGGGAGGGAAGGAAAGGAAGGAAAAGTGGGAGAGAAGGGAGAGAGGGAGGGAAAGAAAGGGAGGGAGGAGAAATGAGAGGGAGGGACGGAAGGAAAGAGGAAGGAGAAATGGGAGTGAGGGAAGGAAGGAAAAGTGGGATGTAGAGAAGGGAGGGTGAGAGGGAAGGAGGAAGGAAGGAAAAGTGGAAGATAGAAAAGGGAGAGAGAGAGGGAGGGAGGGAGGAAAGAAGGAAAAATAGGAGGGAAAGAAGGGAGGGAGGAAAAGAAAGAGGAAGGGAGGATAAATGGGAGTGTGGGAAGGAAGGAAGGAGGGAGGGAGGGGAGAGAGAGAGATGACAGAGGAAGGGAGGTAAAATGGAAGGAAGGAAGGAGAGGGAGGGAAGAAGGAGAGGGAGGGTGGTAAAAAAGAAGAGAGGGAGATGAGAGAGGGATGGGTAAAACAGAAGGAAGGAAGGAAAGAGGGAGGGAGGAAGCAGAGGGAGGGAGGTAAAAAAGAAGGGAGAAGAGAGATGAGAGAGGGAGGGAGGTAAAATAGAAGGAAGGAGAAGGAGAGGAGGGAGCTAAAAAAGAAGCGGGAAGGGAGGGAGATGAGAGAGGGAGGGAGGTAAAACAGAAGGAAGGAAGGAGAGGAAGGGAGGAAGGAGAAGCTATTTAGCTCTCATCAGCTAGCCATGCCCTTACTGGGATTTGAACCTGGGCTGTTTTTACATGTTAGGCAGTTGTATTAGCCCCTAAGCCACAGGCTCTTCTCCTTATCAGATATATATACCTGTAAAGAAACTTCAGTTTTAAAAGTTTCAAAGGTTACAATCAAAACACTGCAGAAATGAAAAGAGAGGGATGGGTGTGCAAAATCTTAATTCTGCTCCAAAGCATCTTGGACCAACTCTGAATGAGATTCTCTGTTTTTTCCAAACCTTCCTTCCTTCCTTCCTTCCTTCCTTCCTTCCTTCCTTCCTTCCTTCCTTCCTTCCTTCCTTCTTTCTTTCTTTCTTTCTTTCTTTCTTTCTTTCTTTTCCTCACTTTCCTCCGCTGGAGTAGCGAGATGGGTGGGGGTATATTACCACCTGCAGAAAAAGAAATCACTTCTTATTTCCTTTTCTGCATTTCTTCCCGTAATTGATGTTTCTTCTGTAAAGATGATTTCGGTTTGCAGTACGGGGATATGTGCACCTGTGTCTTTTCACTAGGAAACCATTGTGAAGTGCACAAACCATGGTGTACGTGGAATTACCCCTCTGCATCTCCATTTTTGTATAATAAACTGAATATAATAAAATAAGCCAGCTTCCGCACCCTATTGTAAGAGAGGAGCAGGCTGAATCTGGAAGGTGGGGTTAAGTGTGTCAGCTGTTTGGAGTCCTTGCGTTGCCACAGGAGATCCAACTCCAGTGAATTCTGTCGGCCGTTTCCTAGTGCCAATTTAGCTCTGACCATGAATTGATGACTAGTTTCTTGTCTAGAGGTAGTAATAATCTTTTCTGGGGTTTTTGCTTCTTGTGCCATATCCGTCATCGGACGTTGGCAATTCAATTTTTATCAATTTAGCATCACCGTCAGCCATGAGAGTGTAAAAAATTGTATAACGTTCATATTTACTGGGGTATTATTTATTTGGATCATGAACACTCTATCGGACACAGGAATAAAGGACTTGATGCATTTATTTACAAGATCAATTATCGCTACTTCATTTTGATGATGTTCAGTATTTTTCACCAGAGTAGTAGATAGCATAATCTCCTATTCTACCCATTACATTTTCAGGCCAGCGCATTTCACTCACTCCCAAGGTAGAGATGCTGCATTTGGACATTTCTTGGGTGGTGTTGTGTCTTTTCTCACATTTGTACAACTTGCTTCTCAGATTCCACATCCCAATTTGTAGTTTTGGGTTCACCGTGCTTCTAGCGGACCGGGAGAGTCTTTTTATTACCCTTCTTGCTGGCGTGTCTCGCAAAGCCTTTCATAACCCACGATGGAGATTTATTCTAATTGCTCCGCAAACATATTTAGCATTTAGAAGTGATCAAAGCAGTAGGTTAACGTGATGGAAAGCCCAGCCATTCTCACCATCTCTTTCTCTCTCCCTCTCCCTCCCCCCCCCCCCTCTCTCTCTCTCTCTCTCTCTCTGCGTCTCAAGAGGGAAAGCATGCTTAGATGCAAAGTGACGGTGGCTTTAATCACACTGGTATTGAACATGGCTTAACACACAGGTCAGGATGGTTAAAAGACTGGACAGACAGTTATCTGAGACGGTATAGAGTCTCCTGCTTGTTGTGACTCACCAGAGGAACTGGCGGCAGAGTCGGACAGTGAGGAGGTTGGGGAGGAACCTGGGCCAGTCCTGGAGTCTGGGGAAGGCTCTGATGAGGGCTCTGTGTCGGAGGCAGAGAGGGGGCCAGGGCCGTATGCCAGTTATCAGCTGCCTTCAGAGTCAGACATTAGTGAGGCAGAGGAACAGCTGGAGCCTGTTCCCAGTGTGCACATGCTCACAGCTGCCAGGAGAAGGGAACAGCTAAAGGACAAGGGCCGACTCAGGAGTAAAAGCACAGGTGGACGTTGAATGGCTCCTCCTATAGCGAATAAAGAGGAGTGAAAGGGTCTTCTGATGGATCAGGTGAGGGTCTTGTGATGGGTGAGGTGTGGGTCATGTCAGGTGAGGATCTTGTGGTGGCTCTTGTGATGGGTCAGGTGTGAGTTATGTCAGGTGAAGGCCTTGCAATGGGTTGTGTGATGGGGAGGTCACGTCAGGCGAGGGTCATGGGTGTGTGTGTGAAGTGCTGGCTGGGGTGGGGGGGGTATTGCATGGGTTGGTTTAGGGTGGGTACCATCGCTGGTTTGAAACACCCTTGAGTTTCACATTATTTCTCAGAACTAAAGGACCTAGAATCTATTCATCAAATGTAAAGCATTTTCTCAGAAACTTCTCCTTATTACATCATCACGCCCATCAGGACAGGAAGGTAGGACATGTTACAAGTCCCATTAATTAGGGGTGTCCATCTGGTATGACCGCAAGAAGAGCCTTCTCGGTGGTGGCCCCTTCCTTATGGAACATCATTCCCCTTGAGGTATGATGGGTGTCCACCTTGTCGCTTTTTCAAAAGGTGTTAAAAACTTGGTTTTCTCAGCAGATCTGAGAACCAAGAATAAAGTTGACCAAGTGGTTGATTTGCCTGTGGATTTTTAAATGTCGTAAGCCATCCAGAGTTCACTTATGTGTGGATTGAGAGGCTATATAAATGAATAAATATAGAAACTTTCATGATGAAAGTTCCAGAGATTTGGGATGCAATCAGCAATATTTGCATCCCAAATCATTAGGACAGTTGTTTGCCCATTTTCACTTTTCTGAAGGTTTGGATATGTCTCTTTTTATGGACTTAGCTAAGGAAGAATCTCCAGCAACATCCACCCAATCATGTCTCTGCTCAGAAACTAAGTAGGCTTGATCTTCAGGATGGAAGGCCACCAAGAAACCCCTAATCTGTAAACTAGAGAGAATATTTGGGAGGAGGAGAAAAGCCACACTTCCTAAAGACAGTTATGGAACTTGCAAGTTTACAAATCCACTCAGATTCATTCCAAATTCCTAGATAAAGAAGATGGCTCTAGAAAAACCCATCTGTAGCTCCATCAATGGAGGTTTTAAAGAAAAGATTGGGCAGCCATTTGTCTGAATGGCTATAGTGGTATACTAAGTGGTGTAGGGTCTCCTGTTCGAGCAGGGGTCGGACTGGAAGACCTCCAAGGTCCCTTCCAACAGCTCTGTTAATCTTTTAATTAATTAGTGGAACAGCTTGGCTCCAGATGTTATGGGTGCTCCCTCACTGGAGGCTTTTAAGAAGAGATTTGTTCAGAATAGTAGAAAGTCTGCTCAAGCAGGGGGTTGGATTAGAAGACCTCCAAGGTCCCCTCCAACTCTGTTACTTTGTTAATTATTCAATACAGCAGCTTCCCTCCATTACTGGAGGTTTTTAAGGAGAGATTGAATGGCCATTTGTCCAGAATGTTATGGAGTCTCCTCCTCAAGCAGAGGGTTGGACTAGAAGACCTCCAAGATCCCTTCCGACTATTATTCTGTTAATTATTCAGTAGAACAGATTGCCTTCAGAAGTTGTGGGTGCTCCACCATTGGAGGTTTTTAAGAAGAGATTGGACAAACAGTTTGTCCAGAATGGTGTAGGATCTCCTGCTAAAGCAGAGGGGTTGGACTAGAAGACCTCCAAGCTCCCTTCTGTTGTGGCCCAACAGTGACCAGCAGATTCAGACAGTGAGGAGGTTGGGGAGGAACATGGGCCAGTCCTGGAGTCTCAGGCTCAGACAAAGGCAGAGGCAGAGAGGGGAGCAAGGCCATCTGTTAGTTATTTGCTGCCTCCAAAGTCTGACATCAGTGAGGCAGAAGAACAACGGGAGCCTGTTCCCAGTGTGCACATGTGCAGAGCTGCCAGAAGGCAAGAACAATTAAGAAAATAGGGACAATTAAGATTTGGGAGTAAGGCTTGGAGATGATTGGCCCCTCCCATGGGACATAAAAGAGGAGCAAATGGGACATGAGCTTTTTCAGGAAGCAATTAGTTCATCTGGTCAGTTCAAGCTTTGAAAAGTTCTGTTTGACTCTGTGCTAAGTTTGGCCTTGCTCTGCATTTGGCAATCAGGCCTCTGGCAGAATTCCCAGGGAGATAAGGTGGGTGTTTAGCAACATTCCCCTGAAAGACTGTGGCAACTCGAGCAGACATCTGTCGGACTCTTCACAGACTGTTTGCGAAGCCTTGCGGGCTGTGAATGATTTACAGCCGAATAAATAAAAGAAGGTTTTGGGACTACGATTGTGATTTATGCTTTCTTGGGAAGCCTAGGTCAGAATAGCTTCCAACTGCATAATTCTGTATTCTGTAAATCCCTTCTAAATGGCCCTTTTTTCTTTCTTTCTTCTCTCTCTTCACAGATGAACAGGCCGATCCAGGTGAAACCAGCGGACAGCGAAAGCCGAGGAGGTAGCTGGATTCTTTCTTTATAGCCTCTGCCATGGTGGTGTCGTTGTTGTTTGTTTGTGAGTTCTGCTTCTGAGCTGTGTGGAGGTCCGTTAGTAACGCAATCAGCCTCCACACCCAATTCTTGAGACAGCTCTTCATGAAATCGCCTTCCCGTTGCGTCGCCATGGCTCATATTCAATTATTATTATTATTATTTTTTAAAAAAGAGACTGATGATTGCTTAGGAAGCACCTAGGAATCCTTGTTAAAAAAAAAACCACACACACTTTGGTGTTGACTTAGCAAAAGTTTTACGATTGGCATGTTGATTTGTTGGCCTGTGTTTCTAAGGCTGAGCTGTTGGCCATTGTGGGAGTTTGCTCAGCCCCTTGTTCTTTCATTTAATGGCTTAAGGGGGAAAGAAAGAAAGCTCAATTTCACCTAAGATGGGCCACCGAAGGCCTTATAATCATTTGGTGCTGCTTTTCATCGGTCCTACCACATCTTAATCAAGGTGTGTTAAATCATTGGCTACCTTTCTGCTTGCAGTCCAATTACAACATCATTGGTTGTTTGCTTTGGGAGCACAGCATCACGATCTATCAAAATGTTTAAATATATATATATGTTGCACAATGGCATCTAGTATTATTACTAAGATTTGCGTGTGGAGTGGAGTAGTGCAATGCAGTGGCCTAAAGGTGTAGCTTTGGCCTCGCAATCAGGAGACTGTGAGTTCGATCCCAGGTAGAGGTAGATATTTCTCTCTCTGGGGACAATGAGAATATATTTGTTGAACAAAAGTCTACATTGGCAACAAGGAAGGGCATCCGGCCAATAAACACACTGCTAGCTCCATTCAGTTGCCTGGACTCCACCCCGCAAGGAATTATGGGGTCATTAAAAAGAAGGTGGTGATTTGCCTGTGGGGTGATGAAGATGGTTTAGAGGGCTTGGGATATCTGACCAGTTTTGTTCTTTCACTAATCTTTCGGATAGTTTGTATGATGCCAGTTTGTTGAGTTTGCATTGTGTTGCTGGTTGTGTTATCTTCCATGTCAGAACTCAAATTTGCTAGCAGACAGCCCAGATATTAGGGTGTCTACACGGAGAGTCAAAAAATCTTGGGATGATGGACTTGACTCACACAGAGAGGGTGAACATCTGGAACAATTTTGACCCACTCAATGGAAGGTCCCCGACAGATTCCCAAGTGGGGCTTAAGGAAAATAGGCATTGAACTGTTGCAGTTTTTGAGAATATGCATGCAATGCTGATTTAATCTTGGAGGGATTATGGATCGCTCACTCCTCACCAACCATGATGGGCAAATATGAGCAATGTATGAATTAGCCCTGGGTCCAATTGGAGCCAATAATCCACTTTGAAAAACAAGGGGGGGGGGGAAGGAAGAAGTCAGTCAGATACAGAGTTTTGGATTAAAGCCCAAGATAAACTGGATTCAATCCAGAAAATCTGATTGATTGAAAAGAAAGAGAGGGGGAGAAAGAGAGAGAGAGAAAGAAAGAGAGAAAGAGAGAAAGAAAGAAAGAAAGAAAGAAAGAAAGAAAGAAAGGAAGGAAGGAAGGAAGGAAGGAAGGAAGGAAGGAAAGAAAGAAAGAAAGAAAGAAAGAAAGAAAGAAAGAAAGAAAGAAAGAGAGGGAGAAAAAGAGAGAGAGAAGTGTGAGAGCAAAAGCGAGAGAGAATGTGAAAGAGACAGAGAGAGAGAGAAAGAGAAAGAGGGAGGGAGAAAGAAGGAGAACAAAAGTAAGAGAGAGAGAGAGAAAGGGGGTGAGAAAGAAAGAGAAAGAAAGGGAAAAAGAAAGAGAAAAAGAGAGAGTGAAGAGAGAGCAAAAATGAGAAAGCAAAAGAGAGAGGGAGAGAGAAAGAGAGGGAGGAGAAAGAAAGAGAAAGAGAAAATGGGAGGGAAAAAGAAAGAGAAAGAGAGAAAGAAAGAAAGAAAGAAAGAAAGAAAGAAAGAAAGAAAGAAAGAAAGAAAGAAAGAAAACCACGCAAGTGATAACATGCTTGTTAATTCAATACAGATGGTTGATCCAATTTGGAATAACAGTTCAGTTTTGAGATTTGAGGACTGTGCAAATATGCCTTCCTCGTCACTTGTATCGCTCCCCTTAGCCTGACCGTGTCAGCTATTATGTCTTTATAGTTTGCATCTTGTCTTTTTTAAATGCTGGAAATATTTTCTCCTACTTTCTGATCATCGCTAACACGTTGGCCAAAGGGCCTTCATCTGACCTGGGCATGAGTGGGAAGAGAGGAAAGGGGGAAATCCCATGGGAAGGGTCAAAGGCCAGTTCCCACAACACAATAACCTAAGCCCCCATACAGGGTTTGCATATTCATGCGTGGAATTCATGTGGATGAAGCCAACCAGAGCCACCTCGTCGTGGGATGGGTGGCAAGCAAATTTAACAAACAAATAAATTAAAATAATTAAGGCACTGTGGAGAGCTGGAACAAGGAGTCGGTTGGGCAGTAAATTACTTCCAAGGGTTAAATGTTATCAAAACAAAATCAGGCATGAGGTTAAATAAACTGTGGTTGTTTGTGGGAACATCTAAATTGGAGAAATAAACCTGGTTTGCTTATACTTTATTATTTGTATGTACACTTAAGAGCTTCTGCACCGGAGACAAATGTCTTGTGTGTCCAATCACACTTGGCCAAATAAAGAGTTCTGTTCTGTTCTGCTCTACTATTCTTCCTTCCTTCCTTCCTTCTTTCCCTCTTTCCTTTTTTCTGTCTTCTCCTCCCTTACATCACCCTTCTTTCTTTCTTTCCTTCTTTCTTTCTTTCTTTCTTTCTTTCTTTCTTTCTTTCTTTCTTTCCTTCCTTCTTTCTTTCCTTCTTTCATTCTTTCCTTCCTTCTTTGCTTGCTTCTTCCCTCCCACCCTCCTTCCTTTCCCCTCTTCCTTTCTTCCACGCCTTCATTCATTCATTCCTTCTGTCTTCCTTATATTCTTCCCTTATGTTTTCCTCTTTTTTCCTTCCTTCCTCTCTCCTTCTCTTTCTTCTTTCCTTCCTTCCTTCCCTCCTTCCTTTTCTCTCATTTCTTCTGTCTTCCCTTTTCTTATATCCCTCTCTCCTTACATCCCTTCTCTCCTTCCTTACATCCCTCCCTTTCTTCCTTCCTTCCCCCCTTCATTCCTTCATTCCTTCTGTCTTCCCCTCCCTTATATTTTCCTCTTTTTTCCTTCCTTCCTCTCTCCTTCTCTTTCTTCCTTCCTTCCTTCCTTCCTTCCTTTTCTCTCATTTCTTCTGTCTTCCCTTTGCTTACATCCCTCCCTCCTTACATCCCTCCCTTCCTTCCATACATCCCTCCCTTCCTTCCTTCCTTTCCCCCTTCCTTCCTTCATTCCTTCTGTCTTCCCCTCCGTTATATTTTCCTCTTTTTTCCTTCCTTCCTCTCTCCTTCTCCTTCTTCTTTCCTTCCTTCCCTCCCTCCTTTCCTTTTCTCCTCCCTCCCTCCCTCCATCCCAGTTGCTCCTTTCTGCCGAACCTGCTCCTTCAGGGAAAAATAAAACATGCTCAGTTTCACTCCTTCCAGTATTTTTTTTTTTAAAAGAAGGAATAACTGCCTTTTTTTCCAACTCAATTCATGTTAATAGCACATTTAACGTGCATTTGTCTTTGGTAGGTGTATATCATCCATATACACATAGCGTTTTATGGAATAGTATAAATAGTATAACAAGACAAGTTCTCTGCTTTAATGAACGTAGAATCTAAATTTAATGGAGGAGAGCTGTGGAGAAGCCTTAGATCCTTTTCTGCTTAGCTTCCTCACCAAAAAAGGAATTCATTTCAAAGATACCCAAATTAGCAAGTGGGCGTTAGCATTTCTCTAATTTTGGTTTCTTAAACAAACCTGACCACATGCAGGATATTTGATGGTTCTTTTTTTTACAGACTTGGAGGTGATTTTTCTTTTAAAGAAAATACGTTCCAAGAAGGAACAGAAATTGTGGCCACGAACTGCCTAAAATTAAACATTTGCAGCAAGAGAAGTAGATGGAATGCATTTGATTAGCTCCATCAGAGTATTTGTATCTTAGTCGATACCTTATCAGCGCTGTAAATCCCCAGAAGCTACAAGCTGATTTAAGCAAGTTAAATTGTACATTATGTGAATTTTGGGGGGGAAATATGACAGGAATATGATTTCACGATGCTTTTCCAAACCACGTACCCTTGGGCAGGTCAGTTTCCTAAAAGGAATAGCAAAATCCAGGTAGTCCTTGCAACAGTTCATTTAGTGACCGTCTGAAGTAACAACGGCCCTGGAAAAGCTCAGTTATGACCATTTTTCACACTTACAACCATTGCAACAAGCCCCACGATCACGTAATCAAAATTCAGATCCTTGGCAACTGTCTCATATTTATGACAGCCGCAGCGCCCCCTGGTCACATGATCCCCTTTTGCGACCGTCTGACAAGCCAGTCAAGGGGGGGGAGCCAGAATCACTTAATGACCGTGTGACTAACTTAACCACTGCAGTGATTCACTTAACAACAAGAAAAGTGAATGGCAAGAAAAGTCATAAAATGGGGCAAAACCCCATTTTACAGATTTCTCACTTAGCAACATAGATTTTGGGGCTCAATATTGGTCGTATGTTGAGGACTGCTTGTATCTTGACAGAGGGGTAAGGTGACACCCACAACTGCACAATTTTTTATATGCAGCACACACTAAAACAATGAGCTGTTGAGGCACAGCATCACAGCTGAGGTTTTCTTAACATGCTCTATGGACACCGCTGAGGAATGGAAGTGAATAGAAATAAATATAAATGATTTTTTAAAATTGCTTCAGTTCCCAGAATTCCCCAGTAAGCATGCTTTAAGAAGAGTGGACTTCATGTCCCAGAATTCCCCAGCCAATATGCTTTAAGACAAGCAGACTTCAACTCTCGGAATCCCTCAGCAAGCATGTTTTAAGGTAGATGAACTTCATGTCCAAGAATTCTTTAGCCAAAATCCTTTAACATAAGTAGACTTCATGTCCCAGAATTCCCCAGCCAATATGCTTTAAGATGAGCAGACGTCAACTCCCAGAATTCCCCAGCAAGCATGGTTTAAAGTAGATGGACTTCAACTCCCAGTATTCCTCAGCCAGCATGCTTTTAGATGGATGAATTTCAACTCCCAGAATTCCCCAGCCAATCTGCTTTAGGATAAGTGGACTTCAAGTCCCAGAATTTCCCAGCCACTTTGCTTTAAGATAAGCGGACGTCAACTCCCAGAATTCCCCAGCAAGCATGTTTTAAGATAGATGAACTTCATGTCCAAGAATTCTGTAGCCAAAATCCTGTAACATAAGTGGACTTTATGTCCCAGAATTCCCCAGCCAGCATGGTTTAAGATGAATGGACTTTAACTCCCACAATTCTCCAGGAAGCATTCTTTAAGATAGATGGACTTCAACTCCCAGAATTCTCCAGCCAGTCTGCTTCAGGATAAGTGGACCAAGTCCCAGAATTTCCAAGCCATCTTGCTTTAAGACGAGCGGACGTCACTGGGGAATTCTGGGTCTTGAAGCCCACTCCTCTTCAAGTTGCTATTGGTTAGAAAGACTGGGTTGTACGATAGATCCACACGTATGCGCGGGAGTTGTTTGTCGGTGGGTTTATCTTGTGCATAAATAATATATTTACGGCCTCACTCCACAATTAATTTGGAAACGTGTTGCGTCAACTCCGCTGTTTGAGTGCATTAGGATAATGGCTCCTTTATGAGGATGTGGGGGCGTCTCCTTCTGTGATTACCCAAGGCTACTGTAACCCTCCCCCAGCATTGTGGTTTATGGCACATCAACCCCAAATGCGCTCCCTTTATTGGAAGCCATGCGCCTCCTCCTCCAATAGGGCAGAATCTGTGCAATCCAGATGGATGCCTTGAAGCCTGCGAGGGGGAAATTTTGCCAAACAGTGTGGAGCGCAAATGTTTTATTTATGACGGTGATGATGGTTGAGATGAGGATAAGTAGGCCTGCGATTACGGGCTTGGGAGATTAGAAGGCAGCCACAGATACTAGAAATGTCCTGCTTTTATATTAAAAACAAAAGGGGAGAGGAGGAGAGGAGAGGAGGAGAAAGATAAGCAGGGATTAACACCAGACAAACAATCCAGCAGAAAGCAATGCCCTAATTGAGGAACGACTAAGGAGAAAACCACCACCAGAACCAAGATTGGCAAGTTACTACCAATAAACAGATCCCTTCCAACACTGATGATGATACCTAGTTGGATCATGAAATGTCTGCATGCTCAGAGAGCACTAAAGACCCTACAGTCCTTCTCCTCCTCCTCCTCCGCTCTACAAATCCCACTCTTGCCGGCACTGATGTTACCTAGAAACATCTGCAAGAAAAAAACCAAGCTCAGAGAGCACCAAGGACCCCACTGTCCTTCTCCTCCTCTTCCTCCTCCTCTTCCTCCTCCTCCAATCTGAAAATACCACTCCTGCTGGCACTGATGATGTTTCCTAGTTGGGTCCCGAAACGTCTGCCTGAAAACAACCCAGCTCAGAGCGCATCCGGGACCCCACCGTTGTACAAGGACAACACTCCTCAACATGCAGTGAGATGGGTTGAAAAAGAGGATGGCATCTAGCAGCGGTGGTCATTTTTGGCCCGGAAAGACCCTAGATCCATGATGGCGAACCTATGACACATGTGCCACAGATGGCACGCAGAGACATATTTGCCGGCACGGCAGCCCTCAGGTGGGTGCCAGCCGGCTGCTTTTGCCCTCCCCAGCTTCAGGAAAGCCTCCGGAGCCTGGGGAGGGTGAAAAACCTGCCCAACTAGCTAACCGGAAGTTCAGAAACAATTTGTTTCCGCCAGTTGTGGGTTCCGGTTCCCGATGCGACCAGTACAGTGCAATGGGGCCTGGCATCCACCACATCCATGCACGCAGCATGTTCATGCGTACTGCGTGTTTGGCAGAGAGTCACGTGGGCACTGTACGCTCCGTGCGCGGAATCTCCAATCGGCTCAAATACCAGTAAGGAGGATGGGTGGGCGAGTGGGTCCTCCGGAGCAACGTACCGGAACGGTACCTGGTGCTCTCAGCAGGCACCGGTACGCCCACCACTGGTTTCTGCCTTCCAGGGGGCCTCTGGGTAGCCGGGGGAAGCCGTTTTCGTCATCCCCAGGCTTCAGGAAAGCCTCCAGAGCCTGGGGAGGGCAAAAACTCTCCTCACCCCTCATGCATTGGGTGGGTGTTGCGCACACATGCACTGGTGGGTATGGCACACGTGCACAATTTTGGCACGCTTTAGAAAAAGGGTTTTCATCCCTGCCCTAGATTTGGGCTCCGCGATGCGAATCGGAACTCAGAACCTCTTCCAAAACGTCTCCGGAATGTCATTTCTGGTTGATGTTTCTGAGCCGCCTGTCAAGGGGTTGACAGATGGCTCGGAGCCCTTTGTGGCATGCGCGAGAGCACCAGCGATTACGCCGGAACGCCAGACAGGTGGGGCTCCTAATCCTGACCTCCACGTGTTAGTCCATGTAATGGGAAGGTGTCAGAGGCATCCTGACAGCCCGGCTGTATCTGTGAAATGCAGCTGGTGCGCTCAGCAGAAGAAGCAGGCCTGTTCACCAAAGGATCAACATCAGCTCATCCTGAGTTAAATCCGGCAAACAAACACCAACTTGGAGAGGCATTTAAAGCTCCTTTGAAGCTCCTGACTTGGGGTTGGCTCTGCTTCTTGATATAAAACTGCCAGGAGCCTTCGCAAAGGTGAAAATGCCAGCCCGGTGCTCCTCTCTGCCTTCCCCCAAAAGAGAGAAATAGAGAGAGGGAGACAGGGAAGGGAAGGAGAGAGAGGGAGGGAGAGGAAAGGAAGAGAAAGAGGAAGGAGAGGACAGGAGGGAAGGGAAGAGGAAAGGAAGGGAAAGGAAGGGAAAGGAAAAGAAAGGAGAAATGAGAAAGGGGGAAGGAAAGGAAGAGAAAAGGGAAGGGAAGGGAAGGAGAGCAGAGGAGAGGGAGAGGAGAGGAAAAAGAAAGAGGAAAGGAAGGAAAAAGGGAAGAAAAGGAAAGGAGAAAGGAAAAGAAAGGGGGAAGGAGAAAGGAAAGGAAGAGAAAAGGGAAGGGAGGGTAGGAAAAGAAAGGAAGAGTTCAGGAGGGAGGGAAAGAGAAAGGAAAGGAAAGGAAGAGTTCAGGAGAGTGGGAAAGGAAGGAAAGAAGGAAAGGAAAAGAACTATGTTCCAACTGTTGCAAAGCAAGAGATTGGACTTCATGACCTCAAGGCGCCCTTTTCCCAAATCTAGAATCCCATCTGTCTCTGTCCTCTTTCCCCCTCGTGTCCCTTTGAAATGCTTTGGGTAAACGTTCCATTTTCCTCTCGGTCTGGACTGCACCCATCCAGGCACCACACCCAGAGAGAGACGCGGCTGCTTTTTAAGGGCAGCCAAGACCCAGTTCCAGTGGGGAAGAGGTGGGTGCTTTGGGGTGGGGCGGATGGGCTCTAATTTTGGAGCTGAAAATCCTGTTGTGGAGTTGAGCCAAAACGAAGCGCCCGGTGGCTGCCTGCTTTCGAATGCCGCCTCTTAATTAATTCGGCCGCCATAGATCAGAATCCAGAGACAATTTAGAAGGCTGAGCGGGTCAGCGGTAGACATCCTGGGAGAGACAGTTTCCAAATATGGAACCGCTCCCAAAGACGCTGCCTCCAACGCTCAGCATCTCATTAGTCTTGAAGGCCGAGAACGGGAGCGATGACTTCTTCTTGCAGGATGGATCATTAGTGAGTGGAGGGAAGAGTGGCGCTTAAAAGAGAATATTGCTTTTCCAAGGGGTTAGGCAGAAGTCTGCTTTTTTCTTTTAAAAAGAAAAAGAAAGCCAGAGAGAGCCTCCCACCTCTTCTCTCTCCCCCCCCCCCCTCTCTCTCTCCTTCTCTCTCTATCTCAATCCTAGCCGGGGGAGTAGCCATATGGAAATGTCTCTTCATGAGCCCATGGTTAGGTTTGGCATAGGGAACAGACATCTACAAAGGCTTTCTTTGTCAAGCTTGCCTCCCGGAGAGGAAGAGCCGGGGTTATGTCAGGGAAGATGGGTGTTTATGCAAAATGTGTCAAGGGGGGAGGGAAGGAAGGAAGGGCAAGGTAGAGAGGGAGGGAGCGAAGGTGGAAGGAAGGAAGGAAGGAAGGAAGGAAGGAAGGAAGGAAGGAAGGAAGGAAGGAAGGAAGGAGGAAAGGAAGGAAAGACTTAAGGAAGGGTGCAAAGAGGAAAGGAAGGAAGGAAGGTAGAAAGGAGAAAAGGAAGGAAGGAAAGAAGGAAAGAAGGAAGGACTTAAGGGAGGGCACAAAGAGGAACAGAAGGAAGGAAGGAAAGAAGGAAGGAAGATGAAAGAAGGAGGAAGGGAAAATGGAAGGAAGGAAGATGAAAGAGGGGAGGGAAAATGAAAGGAAAGAGGAAGGAGAGAGAAGGGAGAGGGCAGGAGAAAAGGTGAGCAAATGGGTGGGTGGGTGGGAGGAAGGAGGGAAGGAAGGAAGGAAGAAAAATGAAATGGGGGAGGGAAAATGGAAAGAAGGAAGAAAAAAAGGAAGGAAGGACTTAAGGAAGGGTACAAAGAGGAAAAGAAGGAAGGAAGGAAAGAAGGAAGATGAAAGAAGGAGAGAGGGAAAATGGAAGGAAGGAAGGAAGATGAAAGAGGGGAGGGAAAATGAAAGGAAGGAAGGAAGGAGAGAACGGAGAAGGCAGGAGAAAAGGTGAGCAAATGGGTGGGTGGATGGATGGATGGAGGGTGGGAGGAAGGGAGGGAGAGAGGGAGGGGAATGCAGAGAGGGTGGGAGAGAAGGTGGAAGGAAGGAAGGAGAGAAGGAGGGAAGGAGGAAGGAAGGAAATAAGGAAGATGAAAGGGGGGGAGGGAAAATGAAAGGAAGGAAGGAGAAGGGAGAGGGTGAGGGCGAGAGAAAAGGAAGGAAGGAAGGAAGAAGAAAGGGGAGAGGGCAGGAGAGAAGGTGGGAGGGAGGGAGGGAAAAAGGAAGACTCCCACATGGACTTTACTTGAAGGTCACAAAAGGGGATCATGTGACCCTGGAACATTGCAACCGTCATAAGTACATGCCAGTTGCTAAGCCTCCAAATTTTGATCATGTGACATGAGGACGTTGCACAATGATCGTAGCTCTGAAAAGCAGTTGTAAGTCCCTTTTTCCAGTATCATAGTAACTTTGAACAAGTCGCTAAATGACCTGTTGTAAGTCGAGGACCACCTGTCTTTAGGAAGGCCTTTGCTCACCAAAATCATTTATCAACCAGTTAAAAAGCCCTGGTCCAAACACAAATTCCTGCCTTCCTATGAAAACCGAAAAAATGCCCATTTCTTTTGACAGTTGATGCTAGCATGGCTTTTCAACTAGCTGGCCATCCCACAATGGGAAAGTCGTCTTCTCCATGGCCACCAAGTGTCTTCAAGATCTTCTAAAAGCTTGTGAAAGTCCGAGTGTCCTTTAGGGACTCCATGTCTTCCTTTGAATGGTTGATGCTCACTTGGTTTTTCAACCAGTTGGCCGTCCATCAAACGGAAGGTCTTCTTCTCCACGCCAACAAGTTATCTCAAGAACTTCTAAAAGCTTTTGGAAGTCCTAGTGTCTTGTCTCCACCATGCCATCTCCATCCATGAGCCTTTCAATGCTCTCTCAAATGGGTTTGAAGGACCTCAGAGGTCTTCTAGTCCCACCCCCTGCTCAAGCAGAAGACCCTTTACCTGTGTTGGCGAACCCATGGCATGTATGCCACAGGTGGCACACGGAGCCATATTTGCTGGCATGCCAGGCGTCAGCTCCAGCTGTACGCACCAGCCAGCTGATTCTTTGCCTTTCCGGAGGGCCTGGGGAGGGGTCATGCGTGTATGTGCGGGGGGGGGGCTCGCATGCGCATGCACAAGTGGGCGGGGAGGATTTGATTGGCATGGGCATGCGCAGACCCAATTTTGGCATGCCGTTAAGACAAAGGTTCACCATTTCAGACAAATTTCTTCCTAAAAACCCAACCTTAAAATCTAAAATGTAGGTGAGTCAGGATCTATCTTTGCAGCTGATGCTGATTTTTCTTGAACAACATTTCTTTCGATGTGCTTGGTGAATTTTCCCCCCCACCCTGTGGGTTACTGGTTTATTTAATATCCAGAACAGACACTAAGTTGATAGGCCTAAATTTTCCCCCGATTTCTCCCAAATCCATGCCCCTTTTTAGGTAAAGTTACCAGTTGGAACAATTAACCTGTGGAACGACTTGCCTCCAGAAGTTGTGGATGCTCCAACACTGGAAGTTTTAAAGAAGTTGTTGGACAGCCGTTTGTCTGTAGTGGTGTAGGGTTTCCTGCCTAAGCAGGGGGTTGGACTAGAAGACCTCCAAGGTCCCTTCCAACTCTGCTATTCTAAATTCTAAATGAAATAAGGCAGAGATCGGAGAATTCATTTACATTTCTTCCAACTCTCCCCTCCCAGCCCCCCCCCATCCCCCCCAAAATGCCCCCCTCCCTTCGCTGCTTTGTCATCGGAGGGCCCATCCAGCTTCCCTTGCCTGCTTTGGGATTTGGAATATATTTAAAGTCGTGATGAGTTTTGCATTTGAATGCAAGAATGCCAGCCTCACCTGTCATTTCTCGCCAATTTGATCAGCTTTCACTCAAGGCTCGATTTCCACGGGGAGGGAGGGAGGGAGGGAGGGAGGGAGCCTTCTCCTTAATGGGGTCAGGAGTCCTGAGAAGACCCCTGCAGAATCTCCCACTTTGGAATAAGAGGGGTTTTAAAAAATTATTATTAAAACAGCAGTTAAAATCGTGTGTGTGTGTGTGTGTGTGTATTTGTATGCTTGTGTTTGTGGGTGTGTATCTATAAATCTATAAATTGGTAACAGTGTTACAAATATACACTGTATTTATGTATGTGTGAGTGAGCGCATGTACTCAATTTGAAGTGTTGTCCCCAATTCGGGTCTGGGCCTGGTGCCGAAGCCAATGATGGGCGCCAGACACGAGGCACAGGTTTTCTGATTGCTTTTTATTGGAATTCTCCAAGGAAAAAGGATTCCTGGTCAAAAAGCCAAGAAAAACCAAGAACAAAGAAAGCTTTGTACATTTTCACTAAAGGAGAAGGCGGGACAAGGTGAAATAATAAGAAATATCCTATTGCTTTAGCAGCCAGCCCATCAGCAGCAATTCATTTAGTGACTGTTCAAAGTTACAGCGTTACGGAAAAAACCCTGACTTACGACTGTTTTTCACACTTACGGCCGTTACAGCATCCCCATGGTCACGTGGTCAAACTTCTGATGCTTAGCAGATGACTCCTATTTATGACGGTTGCAATGACCAGGGGTCACATCAGAGAAGAACCGGTAGCGGAAATTTTGAGTAGTTTGGAGAACCGGCAAATACCACCTCCATATCTATATCTATCAATGGTGTATCTACTATATCTATATCTATATTTCTTTCTTTCTTTCTTTCTATCTTTCTTTCTTTTTCTTTCTTTCTTTCTTTCTTTCTATCTTTCTTTCTTTCTTTCTTTCTTTCTTTCATCTATCTATCTATCTATCTATCTATCTATCTATCTATCATCTATCTATCTATCTATCTACCTACCGACCGACCTACCTACCTACCTACCTACCTACCTACCTACCTATCTTATTTATCTTTCATCCCTATCTATCTATCATCTATCTATCTATCTATCTATCTATCTATCTATCTATCTATCTATCTATCTATCTATCTATCTATCTCACCATATCTATATCTATTTACATCTATCTATCTATCTATCTATCTATCTATCTATCTATCTATCTATCGCCATATCTATATCTATTTATATCTATCTATCTATCTATCTATCTATCTATCTATCTATCTATCTATCTATCTATCTCGCTATGTATATCTATTTATATCTACCTATTTATCTATCCATCTATCTATTATATCTATATCAATATCTATCTATCTATCTATCTATCTATCTATCTATCATCTATCTATCTATCTATCTATCTATCTATCTATCTATCTATTTATCTATCTATTATATCTATATCTATCTATGGTGTATCTATTATATCTATATATTTGTATCTATACCTATTATATCTATATTTCCATCTCTCTCTCTTTCTATCTCCATATCTGTATATCTCTACTTCTATTACAGATATATATCTCTAATATCTCTATCTATACCTCTCTCTCAGCAAGCCTTCCAATAGCAAACTCTCTTTGAACAATAGTTGTCAGCTTTTTAAATCGTAGGTCTTGGCATCTGCTCACCACAGGGAATACCAGAAGGAGTTGGCTCTTAGCTAAACACATAAAATTTCAGGCACATACTCACTCATTCCAAGGGGGGGGGGGGCAGAAGAGTGAAAGTAACTCGTTTGAACTCGTCTGTTTCGGAGGCAGAGATGGGGCCGGGGCCGTCTGACAGTTACCAGCTGCCTTCTGAGTTGGATATCAGTGAGGCAGACGAACAGCTGGAGCCTGTTCCCAGTGTGCGCATGAGCAGAGTCGCCAGATGAAGGGAAGAGCTAAAGAAAAGGGGTCGACTTGGGAGTGAGGCCACAGGTGGGCAATGAATGACCCCTCCCAGAGGAAATAAAAGAGGAGCGACAGGGGAGTGGAGTTTGCAGGAGTCCATTAGTTCACTTAATTGGTTCGGGACTCTCCGAGACTCTTTGCCAAGTTCGGCAGCTATCGGCCTGGCAGCTCTCCAAGCCAGATAAGGTCTGTGACCGTAAATCCTCCCTTGAAAGACTTTGCTGGATGTGAATGAGCAGAATTCACAGGAAATTAATAAAAGGAATTGTTGCCGGGACAATGAGTTTGCTTCATGCTCTCGGGAAGCCTGGGTCAGAACAGGAGAATAGGTTCACCCCTTCTTCTTTCTGGCAGCCCTCCAAATACTGGAAGACTGCTATCACGTCCCCACCCCCTAGTCCTCCTTTTCTCTCGACCAGCCGTACCCAAATCCTTCAACCGTTCTTCCTCTGTTTTAGTCCCCAGGCCTTTTCATCATCTTAGTTGCTCTTGAATTATATATTGAATATTTTGAATGCATAGGCTGCCCAGCTCACTGTTATGGCTACTCTGGGCAGCTTACGGAATCATTTCCTGTTCCTGATATCTCGGCATTTCTGTTTTCTTGCCCAAACAGGCTGCTAAAATATGTATCCAATCCTTTCCTCATTAAAAAAAGAAAAAGGAGAGAAAGCATAAACTTTACATTTGAATGCAAACGTTGGCTCACTCGGTGTGCCGTTTCGTAAGCCGGAATACAGTGGAGCGTCGATATCTCTGTTTTCCAAATGTTGCTGTGCCATTCCCCGATTTTTATTTTTCTAAAAAAAAGCGGGGGGGGGGAATTGTGCATGCTTGCATGCTGATAGGGAGAAGGGCCGGCTTACAAGATGCCGTTATGTAAAATCGGTATTATTCACATACCACCGTGTGGCTATCAAAGGGGAAAAAAGTCATACAGCGGTGCGTAGAACAGTTGGGAAATCAGCAAAATCAGAGGGGCAGATTTATTTTTATTCAATCTTCTTTTGCTTCCTGTATTCATACACAAATCACCGGAGCAGTTTGGTGTCGCAGTGATGGGATCGGGCTAGAAACTGGGAGCTGGTGAGTTGTAGTTTTGCTTTAGGCATGAAAGCCACTTGGGTGAGGTTGGGCCCATCAGCAGGAGATGGAGAATTCTAGTCTGTTCTGAGGCAGGAAAGTCAGCCAGGGTCAGAGAGCACCAAGGACCCCACAGTCATCCTCCTCCTCCTCCTCCTCCTCCTCCTCCTCCTCCTCCTCCTCCTCCTCCTCCTCCTCCTCCTCCTCCTCCTCGTCTCTACAAATACCCACCCATCTGGCACTGATGATGTTACCCAGTTCGGTCACAAAATGTCTGCAAGGAAACAACCAAGCTTAGAGAACATCAAAGACCCCACAATTCTCCTTCTCCTTTTCCTCCTCCTCCTCCTCAACTCTGCAAATATCCACCCTTCCAGCACTGATGATGTTACCCATCTGGGTCACGAAACGTCTGCAAAAAAAAAAACAATCACGCTCAGAGAGCGCCAAGGAACAGCTCAGTTCAACCTTGAGCTACAAATAGTCTCCTTTGTTGGTGCTAGCTCTAACATTAGGGAAAGCGAGGCAGCGTTGGCTTAACTAGCTTGAGGATATCCTGAATAAGCAGCAAGGATTTAGCCCCTGTTTTACTGGGAGAGAAAAAAGTATGGTGGTTTTCTTTTCCTTTAATTTTCTTTTTAATTTTTAAACATAAAAGACAACATTAAAAAATTCTCATCCATTACATACAGTATGGTGGTTTTCTTGATTTAATCCTAGGGACCGTGTATTTCGATTAGGGATGGGACTTTTTATTTTGCTCCAGTTAGCAAAAATTGCCGTCTTTGTGGAAATAGAACAAGGAAGATACTCAAGCCCTGGGGACCAGTTTGCCTGGCTCAGTACATGAACCTCCCTGGAGACTAAAGGAGGAAGTCTTTTTGTAGTAAAGTATCAGAGAGGAAGCCTTGCCCTTCTTCAAACCGCTTTCTGGAAGTTACAAAGATTTGAAGACGATCGCTGACGGAGGTCAGGCCACTTTGAGTTCAGGGACTGCAGTCAGGAAGTTCATTAAAACACGTCGGATGTGCAAAGTTTTAACCCCGCATAACCTGCTACCACCGTTTCATCCTTTCCAATGTATTGCTTCTCTTCCCAAGCAGGTCTTCATTTTAATAAAGGAGGATATTTTGTGGCTCAGGGTTGAAATGAGGGGTCCTCGGTGGTCCCAGAGTTTGTGTGGTTTTCTGGCAGATGTTTCATGGCCCAACTAGGGAACATCATCAGTGCAAGAAGGGAGGGGGTTATGGAGAGGAAGAGGAGGAGGAGGAGAAGGACTGTGGGGTCCTTGGTGCTCTCTAAATTTGTGTGGTTTTCTTGCAGATGTTTCATGACCCATCTAGGGAACATCATCAGTGCTAGAAGGGAGGGGGGTTTGTGGAGAGGAAGAGGAGGAGGAGGAGGACTGTGGGATCCTTGGTGTGCTCAAGCTTGATTGTTTTCTTGCAGGCGTTTTATGGCCCAACTAGGTAACGTCATCAGTGCTAGGAGGAAGTGGGGTTTGTGGAAAAAGAGGAGGATGAAGAGGAGGAGGAGGAGGAGGAGGAGGAGGAGGAGGAGGAGGAGGAGGAGGAGGAGGAGGAGGAGGAGGAGGAGGAGGAGGAGGAGGAGACTGTTTAGTCCTTGGTGATTTCTGAATTTGATTGTTTTCTTGCAGGCGATTCATGGTCCAACTAGGTAACTTCATCAGTGCTAGAAGGAAGTGGGGTTTATAGTCAGGACGGGGAGGACCGTGGGGTCCTTGGTGCTCTCTGAGCTTGGTGGTTTTCTTGCAGACATTTCATGGCCCAACTGGGTAACATCATCAGTGCAAGAGAGGAGGGGATTGCAGGTAGGTTACATCACTGAGGCTAGAAAGGAGGGGGGTCTTTTTATTTATATATTCATAGCTTGCTCACTCCCTTCTAGCACTGATGATGTTACTAGTTTGGTCACGAAATGTCTGTATGTAGCTCACAGACCACCAAGCACTTTACAGTTGTTGTCCTCCTCTTCCTCTTCCTCCTCCTCCTTTTCCTCCTCCTCTTCCTCCTCTTCCTCCTCCACTCTACAAACTCCATCCCCTTCCAGCACCGATGAGGTTATCTAGTTGTGTCATAAAATTAACACAGAAAAGCACTAATCTATAAAAAGAGAACAAACTTCACTCCTTCCTAGCACTGATGATGTTACATACAGTAGTTGGGTAAGGAAACGTCTGCAAGGAAATAACCAAGCTCTGAAAGCACCAAAGAATCCCCAGATCTTCATTTCTCAGCTGGGTCAGTTTTTCAGAACTTCTTCTTACAACCCAAACTACCTAGCCTGATTCAGTGACCTCCCTAGACATCTTCCTAACTTCCTGGTCTCAAAGGGGAAAGGTGCCTTGAAAATGCAAAAAAATGGGACCAGAAAATCATGAAACGATATAGGTTTTCTTGCCTAGGCAGGGGGTTGGACTAGAAGACCTCCAAGGTCCCTTCCAACTCTGCTATTGTATTGTATGATCGTTTGAGAAACTTTGAGGGTGTTTGCCCAAAGCAAAGTGGAATCCTTAGGCAGGAACCCCTAAAAATGTCAGGTAGAGGAACCTCAAGAGGATCGGGAATGTTGATGGGTTCTCTCTTCTTCATGAAGGTCCATCTCTGGTGGAAAGAAATCATTCTGTGGGAGTGGGGAGTGGACAACTCCTTCCTCCTTCACCAAATGTTCTTTCTCCTGGAGTCTTCTACACCAGACGGAGCCATCTGGCGGACAAATGGTCAAACCACCAAGGAGAGCAAGATGCTCACCTGTGGGAGAACATCATGCTGAAACAGGTTTCCTGCGGCTGGAGATAAGCCAGTCCAATTCTGATCAGGATAGAGCTAAACATCTTACTTTTTAGAACATGGATATCAGTGATCCTAACCCAGAGACTATCCCCAGAGGTTTTTTTTTTAAGAAGCAGCCATTTGTCTGCAATGGTATGAGGCTTCCTGCTTGAGCAGGGAGTTGGATTAGAAGACCTCCAAGATCCCTTCCAACTCTGCTATTTTGTTATTTCTGCTGGGAGGCTGGAAGGGACCTTAGAGGTCTTCCAGTCCAACCCCAAGTAAGCAGGAGACCAAGGCTTCTTCCAACTCTTGTTATTTTCTGAATCAGTAGAAAAGCTTGCCTCCAAATGTTGTTGGTGCTCCATCGTGGAAGGTTTTAAGAAGAGGCTGGGAAGCCATTTGTCTGAAATTGTATAGGGTCTCCTGCTTTGACTAGAGGACCTCTAAGGTCCCTTTCAACTCCGTTATTCCCTGTTCTAAAGTTTAGAGTCTTCTCCACTGAAATTTGCACCCTCCCTGGCTTCCCACCCTTCACTTGAGGACAACAGAAGAAGCTCAGCCTAAGTGGGTGGCTATAGACCTTCAATAAATAAATATAGACATCAAATAAGAATATAGGAACATTTCTGCTGGATCAAGTCAAGGTTGAGCTAAGTCCAAGTTTTTGTTTTTCCCAATAACCCACAGGAAGCCCTTGGGGTATTTGAAAGGTGGAAATGCATCCTTTTCCCACAATTGTTTTTCACCCCCTGGTATCTGGAGGCCCATTCTTTGCCATCGCACAAAGATGTCAGTTCAAGAAGATGCTGAAGAGAGATCCAGCTTTGATTTTCAGGACCTTTCTGAGCGAGAAGAAGGTAGAAAAAGAGAAAGGGCAGAAACTTTTTAAGGAATGAGAGAAGGAACAAAGGGAGGAAGAGAGGGATGGAGGGAGGGGAAATGAGGAAGGGAGATAAGAATGAAGGAAATAAGGAAGGAAGAGAGAGAGAAAGGAAATATAAAAAGAAAGAGAAAAAAGAAAGAAAAAGGAAAGAAAGAAAGAGGTAAAAATAGTGAAAGAGGGAGGGAGAGAGGGCAGCAGGGAAGGAAGGAAGGAAGGAAGGAAGAAAGGAAGGAAGGAAGAAAGGAAGGAAGGAAAGAAGGAAGTAGTTTATTTCTTTTCATTTAATTTAGTCTTTTAGATTTGTTAATTTTGGGTTGTGCGTGTGCAAATTGTTTTAATTGTAAATTTCTTTTCTAATTGGAGGTCACTGTGTCCAACATTTGGTGCTCCCAGGTCCCCAAACACCCCTCCCAATATCCAGCTGAACTCTCCATCCAAGTGACTCTCCCTCCCTTTCCCCAGGCCTTGGGCCCAGAGGCAACATCTCCAGAAATGAAAGGGTTAACCAACCCACTGTTTCCTGGTGCAAATCCCCCCCCCCTCAGTGAAAGGACAAGACAGAGGCTGAATGGCAGATTCTGCAAAGCATTCTGCTCCCGTCACCAAGGCAAGTAAGACATTGGAGGCTGAGCTGATTAAAAAGCAATATATTGTGTCATAACAGCCAACATTTCACACCTGAGGTGGCAGAGGCAATAAATCCCATTGACTCCTCAGAAGCAATTTACAATTAAAGCCCATTTGCACCCCAAAAAATAATAAACAACAGAAGGAGAAGGATTTGAAAATACTTCTGAGCGGGCAATTCTGAAAGAGACTAAGCTAAAGCTGAATTAACCACTTACTTACTTACTTCCCTCCCTCCCTCCATCTCTGGAGAGAGAGAAAAGAGAGAGAGACAGAGAGAAAGAGACTGAATGAGAGAGAGAGAGAGAGAGAGAGAGAGAGAGAGAGAGAGACAGAGACAGAGACAGAGACAGAGAGACAGAGAGAAAGATAGAGAGAGAGAGAGAGAGAGAGAGAGAGAGAGAGAGAGAGAGAGAGAGAGAGAAAGAGAAAGACTCAGTGGCATAGAAACCTTCTCTCTCTGTCTTTTCCATATTGTACTTTTTAATGTCCCAAGTGTTTGAAGCCATCAAATCCACCCGATGAAGTGAAGTGTGGTCCATAAAACCATCAGTGACAATAAACCGAGTTAGTCATTAAGACACCAGGAGACTGAAATGCAAAGTGCTATCTAGTTGCCGCCAAATGGATTCGTTCTCCCACAGGTATCGTATTCATCAAGCAGCTACATTCCTTCCTTCAACCAAAACACCAAAGGAATTTAGATACAATCCCAACATCCCGGATTTCAGTTTTCACTGTAACATAACAGAGTTGGAAGGGACCTCGGAGGTCTTCTAGTCCAACCCGCTTGCTCAAGCAGAAAACCTTATACCATTTGAGACAAATGGTTGTCCAATCTCTTCTTAAAAGGCTCTAATGATGGAACACCCCCCAACTTCTGAAGTCAACTTCTCTTCCACCAGTTAATTGTCTGCACTGTTAGGCAGCTTCTCCTTCATTCCAGGTTGCTTCTCTCTTTGATTAGTTCCCATCCATTGTTTCTTTTCTTGCCTTCAGGTGCTTTGGACAATAGGCTGATCCCTCTTCTTTGTGGCAGCCCCTCAAATATCGGAGGACTGCTATCATGTTATCCATACCACCACTCCCTCCCGTGTGTGTGTGTGTGTGTGTGTGTGTGTGTGTGTGTGTGTGTGTGTGTGTGTGTAGCAGAATAACAGAATAGCAGAATTGGAAGGGACCTTGGAGGTCTTCTAGTCCAACTTCACAAGCAGGAGAACCTATCCCATTTCAGACCTATGGTTGCCCAATCTCTTTTTAAAAGCCTCCAGTGGTGGAGCACCCACAACGTCTGAAGGCAAGGCCTTCCACAGCGTTGATTGTTCTCACTGTCAAGAATAACAGAAATAATAGAATAGAATTAGAATAGAAAACATGGAATAGAAGAGAAACATGGAATAGAAGAGAAACATGGAAGGGAAGGGAAGGGTAGAGAAGTGAAGAGAAATATGGAATAGAATAGAAACGTGGAATGGAAGGGTAGAGAAGAGAAGAGAAGAGAAATATGGAATAGAATAGAAACATGGAAGGGAAGGGAAGGGTAGAGAAGGGAAAGGAAGGGAAGGGTAGGGAAGGTAGAGAGGAGAAGGGAAGGGAAGGAAAGGGAAGGGAAGAGAGAAGAGAAGAGAAATATGGAATAGAATAGAAACATAGAATGGAGTGGAGTGGAATGGAAAGGAAGGGAAGGGGAGAGAAGGGAAGGGAAGGGAAGAGAAGAGAGAAGAGAGAAGAGAGAAGAGAGAAGAGAGAAGAGAGAAGAGAGAAGAGAGAAGAGAGAAGAGAGAAGAGAGAAGAGAGAAGAGAGAAGAGAGAAGAGAGAAGAGAGAAGAGTAGAGCAGGGGGTTGGACTAGAAGACCTCAAAGGCCCCTTCCATAACTCTGCTCTTCTCATTACAATTCATTCTTTCAGCTCCCTTGCGATTCCTGGAGTCTATTTTGGCCAGCCAATGGGGTGGGGGGATGGGGAAGGTTTTCAGCAATCCCCTCAACCGTGTGATTTAATGAACCCTCCCCACTTTCCCGGAGGGGTGGGAGCTCCCCCACTTTAGGGGAAGCTGGGGAAGATGGCTCGTGTGGCGGAGTGACCTTCCTTTTTATGAGACGATGGGAGAAAATTGCTTTTGGAAATTGAGGCAGATTGCATTTTTGCCACGCCGAGTCTCACGGAGTGACACCGGCCACCTTTCCACGCAAGTCCATTTGGTTCCACGCTTGTGTTCTTCTCCCCTCTTTGCACCCCAGGAGAAGAGCGGGGGGAGGGGCGGAGAGACACGGATGGATGTGCGATTAAAAACAGAAATGATCTCCAAAATCCAAACCTCGATCCAAGGACGAGGCCACCTCAAACTCGGAGGATCCTGTTCATATTTTAAAGAATAAAACCAGGCTGGAAAGGATTTTTTTAGACCATCTCGGAAACGAAACGTCTCCTCCATAACGCTGAGATATATTTGTTGGTTTTATTTATTTATTAATCCAATTTATACAGGCATCCATCTCTCTCTCACGCACACAGGAGGGACTCTGGGTGGCGCATAACAATAAATTTAACCGGGCAGATTCTAAAAGCCACAGGAGAAACGGATGTAGAAACAAAAAAATACTGGGCAAAGGGAGAAATCTTCTTGCCTAAACTTTCCACAAAGTGGTTTTAAAAAATGTGTGGTTTAGAACCAGTGGTGGGTTTCATTTACTTTTACTACTGGTTCGCCAAGCGTGCGCACCATCTGCGCATATACCTGGCCTTCTGCGCACGTGCTTGGGCTCAGAAATGTGGCTAAATGGGATGGCATAGCACTGGGAGCAGTATTCAGAGGCAGCCGATTGTAGAACAGATAGGAAGACATTTATTGTTTCAATTCATTCATTCATTCATTCATTCATTCATTCATTCATTCATTCATTCATTCATTCATATCCTGCCTTTATCATTTTTGCAAATGACTCAAGGCTGTGAACATATCCAATCCAATGTATCTTCTTCCTCCTATTTTCCCCACAACAACCCTGTGAGGTGCATTGGGTTGAGACAGAGGCCCAAAGTCATCCAGCTGGTTTTCATGCTGAAGGCAAGACTCGAACTCACCATCTCCTGGTGATTGGCTTAGAGTCAGTCAGCCAGTTTTCGTATCTAAGGTAGCACTAGAACTCACCATCTGTTGGAGGTTGGCTCAGAGACACCAGCTGATTTTCATGCCTAAGGTGGGACTAGAACTCACCGTCTCCTGGTGATTAGCTCACAGTCACTCAGATGGCTTTCATGCCTAAGGCAGGACTAGAATTCACCTTTTCCTGGTGATTGGCTGAGAGTCACCCAGCTGGTTTTCATGCCAAAGGCTGGACTGGAACTCACCGTCTCCTGGTGATTGGCTCAAAGTCACCCAGTCGGGCTTTCATAGCTAAAACAGGACTTGAACTCACGGTTTCTCACTTTCTAGGCTGCTTTCTTGCTGGCTGGGGAATTCTGGGAGTTGGAGTCCACCTACCTTCCAGTGGCCAAGGTTGAGAATCAGAAAACTTTTAATATCAGCACCCTGTCTTTGAACATTTGACCAAATACTGCAAATTCCCCCTCATCTTCCTGTACCTAAATAAACTTAGCGCTGCCGTTCTGCAACAAAAGGCCCACATTGGCTTGGCGCGGACTTTCGACTACCCCTGCAAGGAGCCGTGAGGATAGAATTAAATTAAATTAAGGGAACGTTGACTACGAAAAAGGAAGGGGAGACGGTTGGGGCAGAGAAAACGTTTTTGCTCATCCCTCCATCGATCCGTCACATTTTCTTCTATTCCGTGGCAAAGGTCAGCCGGGCAGATAAGCCTTTGAAGCCGTCAGCAAATCCCAACGTCTGCGTTGGCAAAGACGACAGCCAGAGTGAGATGGGATCTCAAGTTGGAGAGGATTCAGGGCTGGCGTCCTTTCAGCTGACGGCGGCAGGACGATGCTTGTAAGCTCCTTGGAAGGGTCATCGCCACCAACCAAAATCTGCAAGGAGCGGGGCAGGCAGGCTTTTAACTCTTCCAAACCCACCTTCCTAAGGTGAGCATCGTGAGAGGCAGTTTGATGCAGGGCCATGATGCTGAATCTGTGGGCACAGGTGGCATGCAGAGCCCTCTCGGTGGGCACTCCAGCTCAGCTCCACCATGCATGCGCACCAGTGGTGGCCTCTGGATTCTGTTCCAACCGGTTAGAACCGCCCCGGCGTTACCCACATGGACTTGCGCAGAAGCACCAAAGGCTTAAAGGACAGCTAAGGAGCTTGGGCAGGCAGGTGGGCTCTCCGGAGCACCGTACCGGAATGTCTCCGGTACTCCGGGCAGGCTCCGGTACGCCCATACCAGGGCGTACCGTCTCCAGCCCCTCCACTGATGCGCACCCGCCTCCCACTGGCCAGCTGATTTTTGGGTCTCTGCCGCACATGCACAGGGTGGGGCGCATGCGGGAGACATGCATGCATGCAAGGGGGACGCGTGTACCAGAGGTGGGTGGTTTCCAGGTCAGGTGAACTGGTAATAGCAGCTGGAGGTTCCGCCCACCAACCCAGACACTTCTGCGCATGTGCAGAAGCCTCACGAGTGTGCGAGAGAGCACGCTAGTGCACCCCAATCAGTAGTAGAAAAAATGGGCAACCCACCACTGGCATGCGCATGCGCACAAACCAGGGTCAGGCTACAGAGAGGCCTACTACATCCAGAAAAGGGCATGAGGGCATGCAATGCATCCCCACGGCCTGTTTTTGCTCCCAGGAGACTGCAGGGAGGCCTACTAGGCCCAGAACGGGGCATGTGGGGGTCACACACACATGTGAGGGGGGACAGGGGAGCGGGGGGAGCACATGCATGTGCAGGAGTGAGGGTGCGCAGGGACGGTGTCGTACACGCATTGCATTATGGCTTTTGGCACACAACAACAAAAATGTTAGCTATCACTAATCTAGGAGTTACGGCACCTGGTTAGAAAGGAGGAGACCGTGAGTTCAAGTCCCACTTTAAGCATGAAAGCTGAGTTGACTTTGGGCCGATCACCAGGAGACGGTGAGTTCTAATTCCATCTTGGGTATGAAAGTCGGCTGGGTGGCTTTGGGTCAATGACTAGGAGATGGTGAGTTCTAGTCCTGCCTTAGGCATGAAAGTCAATTAGAAGACTTTGGGGCAATCACCAGGAGATGGATAGTTCTAGATCCATCTTAGGCATGAAAGCCACTAGGTGACTTTGGAGCAATTGCCAGAAGACAGTGAGTTCTAGTTCCACCTTAGGCATGAAAGCAGGCTGGGTGACTTTGGTTAGTCCCCCTCTCTCAGCCAAACCCACCTCACAGGGTTGTTGTTACATAGATAGATAGATAGATAGATAGATAGATAGATAGATAGATAGATAGATAGATAGATAGATAGATAAATGATAGATAGATAGATAGATGATAGATAGATAGATAGATGATAGATAGATAGATAGATAGATAGATAGATAGATGATAGATAGATAGATAGATAGATAGATAGATAGATAGATAGATAGATGATAGATAGATAGATGATAGATAGATAGATAGATAGATAGATAGATAGATAGATAGATAGATAGATAGATAGATAGATAGATAGATAGATAGATAGATAGATAGATAGATAGATAGATAGATGATAGATAGAGGAGAGGTGATAGGTGATAGGTGATAGGTGATAGGTGATAGGTGATAAGAGAGAGAGAGAGAGTTGATAGATGATAGATAGATAGATAGATAGATAGATAGATAGATGATAGATAGATAGATAGATAGATAGATAGATAGATAGATAGATAGATAGATAGATAGATGATAGATAGAGGAGAGGTGATAGGTGATAGGTGATAGGTGATAAGAGAGAGAGAGAGAGTTGATAGATGATAGATAGATAGATAGATAGATAGATAGATAGATAGATAGATAGATAGATAGATAGATAGATGATAGATAGAGGAGAGGTGATAGGTGATAGGTGATAGGTGATAGGTGATAAGAGAGAGAGAGAGAGTTGTTGATAGATGATAGATAGATAGATAGATAGATAGATAGATAGATAGATAGATAGATGATAGATAGATAGATAGATAGATAGATAGATAGATAGATAGATAGATAGATAGACAGACAGATAGATAGATAGATAGATAGATAGATAGATAGATATAATCACTTAAAATCCATGTCAACTTGTGGTCCCCAGGCCAGCTGACAGAGCCCCGTCTTCAAAAATCCACATTACGGATTAACTAAGCAGTAAACTGAATTATGAATATTGTATTCCTTTCCTTCCTAGCGTGGTGAAAAAACTAACTATGAATAGCTAACGCCACAATGAATATTGTATAACCCCATAGAAACCTGGAACAGCCACGGCTGGAGGGTTGTAGGCTGAGAAGTGAGAATAGACCTTGGAAGGAACAGAGAAGGAGGAAGACAATATCAAAATTTTCAAATATTGTCCCAATAAAAGAAACAATGAAATATTTGAGACGTGGTGGTTTAGAGTGGAAATCAAAATTAAGAGAGAAATGCAGACGGAGGTAAAACATTAGATTTACTGACCTGTAAAACTTAAATCCAAATTTATTTTTTTGTTTGCTTTATACAACACCCAGCATCCCATAATCACATGATCAAAAATTCAGACGGCTGGCAACTGACTCGTGTTTATGACGGTTGAACTCTCCCGCATTGCATTATGGGTGCGGGCACATGCAACTGACGACAAAAAGGTTAGCCGTCCCTGGTGTAGGGTCTCCTGCTTGACCAGCTTGGAGTAGAAGACCTCCAAGGTCCCTTCCGGCACGATTCTCCTTCTCATTGATTCTGATTCCGAAAACCCAAAGTTTAGTATTCAATACAGTGTAACGCTCACCCAGGAGTTGTGCATTCCAGATCAGCATTATTTCTCACAGTTACTGAGTCTTCACACGCCATCCCGGGGATGTGGAGACTCTGGAAAGAGTGCAGAGAAGAGCAAGAAAGAGGATTAGGGGACTGGAGACTAAAATATATGAAGAACAGTTGCAGGAACTGGATATGTCTAGTTTAATGAAAAGAAGGACTAGGGGAGACATGATAGCAGTCTTCCAATATCTCAGGAGCTGCCACAAAGAAGAGGGAGTCCAACTATTCTCCAAGGGACCTGAGGACAGAACAAGAAGCAATGGGTGGAAACTAATCAAGGAAAGAAGCAACTTAGAACTGAGGAGAAACTTCCTGACAGTTAGAACAATTAATCAGTGGAACAGAAGTTTCCTCCAGAAGTTGTGAATGCTCCAACACTGCAAGTCTTTAAGAAGATGTTGGATAGCCATTTGTCTGAAATGGCATAGGGTTTCCTGCCTAGGCAGGGGGTTGGACTAGAAGACCTCCAAGGTCCCTCCCAACTCTGCTATCGTATTGTATTGTCTTATGTCCTGCGCTGAGCTTTCCAGGCAAAGCTGACCCTTATGCATTTAGATCAGCAAATAAAAGAACTCAACAAGTCCACATCCAATCATCTTTCTGATATGGGGCCATTAAGTCCCCGCGCCTTTCATTGTTCGGCTCCGCTGACTCCCGCTGACATCGTCTCATCGCATCCAACATGCTGTGCCCGCGTAATTAGGCGGCGTAATGGCCCATGTGTTGTTGGTTACAAGCAATGCATTCATTTGCTTGGTTCCTTTTTAATCAGATCTTGTTATTGCATCCAAAACAACGACAAAGGCGTACGCATCTTGGGCCCCTTTGCTTGGGAGGGAAGATTCCACTCCTCGAAGAATGAAAGATTTTGAGAAATGTTTTTTTTTTTAAAATGCAGAATATTATATTTCCCCTAAAAGAGAAAGGGAAATCTTAAGGGAGGCAGAAACTCAGAGCTTCAGCTCCCTGCCGCCAGCTGATATTTGGTGCCCATCGAGAAGGATTGGGCCAGCCTACATACAAGACAAAAGACCAGCTCCAGGGTGATGGGATTAAGACGTGACCCTCCGGGACATAATAGGGTTAACCCAATGGTGAAATTCAAATTTTTTTATTACTGTTTCTGAGGGCGTGGCTTAATAATAATAATAATAATAATAATAATAATAATAATAATAATAATAATAATAATAATAATAATAATAATAATAATTTATTAAATTTCTAGACCGCCCCCTCTCCCCGGAGGGACTTGGGGCGGTGTACAGGCATAAATTTAAAACATTTAAACAATCAAACACATAAGTAAAAATCAGATTAAACAGCCCCTGTACAATTTATAAAACTTAAAAAACAAACCTTAAAACCAATCTTAAAAAATTTAGAAATAGAACTGAGGTGGGATAGGTGGAATTAGGCCAAGCCGGCTAGCTGGAATAGGTGGGTTTTAAGTTTCTGACAGAAGGAGAGGAGATCCGTAGTCATTCTAATGTCGGGGGGGAGGTCATTCCAGAGGGTCGGGCCCATCACAGAGAAGGCCCTTCCCCTAGGCGTTGCCCGCTGGCACAGCCTAATGGACGGCACCTGGAGGAGTCCCTCTCTGTGTGAGCAAATCGGCCGGAGGGATATATGGGGCAGGATATATGGGGCTTGGTGGGCGTGGCAGGGGAAGGATACTGCAAAATCTCCATTCCCACCCCACTCTGGGGCCAGCCAGAGGTGGTATTTGGCTGTTTTCCGAACTACTCAAAATTTCCGCTACCGGTTCTTCAGTACCTGTCAGAGCCTGCTGGATTTCACCCCTGGGTTAACCCATCTTAGCAGCAGAGCTCACCGCATGGCACAATCACCTTGGCACATTCCATCACCTAGCACGCTTCAACCAAACCTGGGACTCTGATAACCTACAAGAGGAAGATAGGCTCAAGATACAGAAAGATCTTTACAGGCTTGAACATTGGACACTATCTAACAAAATGAAATTCAATGGTGGAAAGAGTCAGGTTCTACATTTAGGCAAGAAAAACGAAATGCACAGGTACAGCATAGGTGGTACCATGCTCAACAGTAGTAACTGTGAGAGGGATCTTGGAGTCCTAGTGGACAACCATTTAAATAGGAGCCAGCCGTGGGCAGCAGCTGCCAAAAAAGCCAACACAGTTCTAGGCTGCATCAACAGAGGGATAGAATCAAGATCACGTGAAGGGTTAATACCACTTTATAATGCCTTGGTAAGGCCACACTTGGAATACGGCATCCAGTTTTGGTTGCCACGATGTAGAAAAGATGTGGAGACTCTAGAAAGAGTGCAGAGAAGAGCAACAAAGATGATTAGGGAACTGGAGGCTAAAACATATGAAGAACAGTTGCAGGAACTGGGTATGTCTAGCTCTACTCTGATGGAGTGATTGATTATCTGTAATTGCCACCGTGTTTTGCTGTCCTCCGTACCTTTTTCAACCTCACTGAGAAGTCCAGCTATCTTAAAGTTGGTGAGGTTCAGAAACACCACTCTCAACTGGCATCTGCTTACAAAATAAACCCCGTTAGTGGAAGGCGGGATGCGCTGAAGATGTCGGAGCTTCGCAGATTGTCAGAATTTACAGGGTGCTGGCATTGCCTTCTAGTGCCTCCCTGCCGTATCCCCTCCTTCCAATTCCACCGTTTGTGGGAAATTATTTCCAAGGCGCGATGGAGCGGATTAATGTCCACAAATCACGAAGCTCATCTGAAGCTGTCACTCGACGCACCACCATTTCGCCACCTCCCTCGTCTTTAAAATGATACATTTCTTCTTCTTCTTCTTCTTCTTTTTTTTAATCTGCATGGTGCCAGCTTGGATTCGACAAGAAATTGGTGCAAAATAGATCTGGGAATTAAAACCCATAAGAGGTGGAGAACGCCAGAAGCAATTGGCAAACAACTCCTCTAGTATGGTTTGGGGCCCCTCTAGATCACCTCTCCAAGCCCGTAGATTGTTTTAAGTGACAACTCCTTCTTATTCTATGGATAACGGTTCAGGTATTTCCCAATCGATTGATACGTTCACCAAGATTGGCATCTTTCCGTCTCAAAAGACCATGGTATTGTGCTCTTGAAAGAGGTCCTAAAACACCATCTGGTGTGGCTAAAAAGGCCAATTTGAGAGTGGCAATCCCTTCCACACTGAGGGCAGATACATTCTGCCCCCTGCCCACCCTCTAGGTTTCGCTGGTTCCGGGACTGCCTCTTTGCCTCCACCTGCCGAATGAGTGTCTCTCAATGCTGTATGCAGAGCAAGAGGCCTGGGTCGGTGAATGTGGAGGATAGACTGTTACCCAAGCAGCAGGTCCCCCCTCTCCACATCGCTAAAATAGTCCAATGGAAGAGCAGAGACGATACGATGGGTTCCAGCTGCATCGCAAGTGTTACCAGAACATGGTTGCACACCGTCAAGAACCGCTTCCGGGACTCTGGCTCCAGATTTTGCCTCGAGGTTGACTCCTGGAGCCTTTTCCTGGAGTGGATGTAGCCACAAGGCAGTGGAGGTTTGTAATCAGAGTTTCCCTTCTCCTCAAAGATGGTTCTGCCACTTGATCTACCTTTGGAGCGTAGAATCCTCTTTCGCCTTCCAAATCGTTGACCGTCTTCTCCTATAACCTTGGAAAGGGGCTCTACGAGGGGCTACCAGCCAGGCCAGCTGGACCAAGGTTTTTTTAAGGAGGTGTTACTCCTCCATCACTCACCCTTCGTCCTGGCTTGTGACAGGCAGTGCCTGGCTTCCCAAACGTTGGGCCCAGGTCAGCTATGTCACTAAGAAGTGACATGAATTTGAAGGCATCACTCAATTGTCCAACGTCCGCATTCCTCAAGAATTTAGAAACTTAGGGCAGAGGTAAATCTGAAAACATATTTTGAATCAATGGGATCACCAACCGTGTGAAGGTGATGAATGACAACAGTTGGAAGGGACCTTGAAGGTCTTCTAGTCTAACCCCCTACTCAAGGGAAATTTCCTATATCATCCCAGACAAGTGGCTGCCCAGTGTCTTCTTAAAAGCTTCCACTGATGGAGCACCCACAACTTCTGAAGGCAAATCGTTGCACTGGATAATTGACAGAATAACAGAATTGGGAGGGACTTGGAGGTCTTCTAGTCCAACCCCCTGCTCAAGCAGGAAGCCCTATGCCCTTCCAGACAAACGGTTGCCCAATCTTTTGGCAGATGTGGGGTAGTCAAAATAGCCTTTTTTTAAAAAAAGAAAGAGAACTTCCAGCCTTTCCATTGAGGTTAGAACCTCAGGTGTGGTCCACCTGAGAAAGCTCCTTTTGTCCTGAGCTTCCTTGGCTACGTTCAGAGGACCGTAATGTCCCAGGTCTTCCCATCTGCCACTTTCTCATCTTTGGGTGATGGAGTTCAGTTGCCCAGGCCCGAACCCATTTTTCTGAGCATCAATCCCTGCCTGAGATGATCCAGGAGACAAGCTTTTTTGGTGGCCTGGAGATTGACAGGACAGAGAATGCTTGGCAGAAAGCAGGGGGCCCTCAAGGAATTGCATGCCAATCAAACAATAGGTCCTTAGTCCCATCAGGGATGTCAGGCTGGTCCTAGCTCTTTTGAGATCCAAAGGTGACCAGTAGCAATCTCTGAGAAGAACATCATGACTGTAGATAACAGAATAACAGAGTTGGAAGGGACCTTGGAGGTCTTCTAGTCCAACCCCTTGCTTAAACAGGGGACCATTTCAGATAAAATACTGCTCAGTCTCTTCTTAAAAACCTCCAGTGATGGAGCATCCACAATTTCTTGTGGCAGGATGTTCCACTGGTTAATTGTCTTCACCGTTAGGAAGTTTCTCCTTCATTCTAGGTTGCTTCTCTCCTTGATTAGTTTCCATCCCTTGCTTCTCGTCCTGCCTTCGGGTGGTTTGGAGAATTTCTTTTTCTCCAAATTCCCCACCCTACACCTGAAAGCAGGCAAAATCTGGCATCAAAATTATCGCTTACTATTGGTATCAATATGAACGAAAGGCCCCGTAGGCAGAATGGTGAGATGATGGCGTGGAGGATTGCAATAAATATTTGCAAGAATTGGTTATATCCAGTCTAGGGGAAAGAAGGATCAGAGGGAACATGAGAGCAGGTCTTCCAATATTTGAGAGGCTACCCCAAAGAAGAAGAGGAGGTCATCTATTTTCCTTTACACTGAATGTCTCCATCTAAACCTTAATGAGACCCCACCTGGAAGACGGCATCCAGTTTTGGTCCCGACATTAACAAAATACAAAGATGTTGAGACTTTGGAAAAAGTGGAAAGAACAGGAACTGATGATTAAAGGCCTGGAGACAAAAAAAACCATATGAACAGTTGCAGGATTTTAGTTTATCTAGTCAAGAGTAGGGTTGACACAATAGCAGTCTTCCAGTATTTGAGAGCTGCCAGAAAGAAGAGAGGGTCAACCTATTCTCCAAAGCACCTGAGGGCAGGAGAAGAAACAATGGATGGAAACTAATCTTGGAAAGAAGCAAACCTGGAATTAAGGAGAAACTTCCTAAGAATGAGAACAACCACTGGAATGAATTGTCTTCTGAAATTGTGGGCTCTCCATCCATGGAGTCTTTTAAGAAGAGACTGGACAGCCACTTGTCTCAAATGTATAGGGTCTCCTGCTTGAGCAGGAGGTTGGACTAGAAGACCTCCAAGGTCCCTTTCAGTTCTATTCTGATTGATTGATTGATTTTGATCACAATGGGAGCATTTGGGATGATCAAACAGGAACGGTAAAAAGGGCAAAGAAGAGCTACTAAGATGATTAAAGGTCTGCAGACTAAATCATATGGAGAACGGTTGGAGGAATTGGGTATTACCAGTCTAGAGAAAGTGAGGGCAAGGGCTGACGTGATAGCAGCGTTCCAATACCTAAGAGGCTGCCACAAAGAAGAGGGGGCCAAGCTATTTTCCAAAGAAGGGAAGACAAGAAACAATGGATGGAAGCTAACCAAGGAGAGAAGCAACCTGGAATTGAGGAGAAACTTCCTAACGGTGAGGACAATTAACCAGTGGAACTGCTTGCCTCCAGAAGTTGTAGGTGCTCCATCCCTGGAAGTTTTAAAGAAGAGACTTGTTTGAAATGGTGCAGGGTCTCCTGCTTGAGCAGGGGGTTGGACTAGATGACCTATAAGGTCCCTTCCAGCGCTATTCAATTCCATGGCCATATGAGAAGCTAAGAATGCAGAATAAATACATTTTGTTCCAGTTTGGAGAAGGAGGGACCTTTAACATCTCCTGCAAATAACCATTTAGAAATAGCCAAAGTTCCTTTATGCTCTCACAGCTACCTAATTACACCCCGGCCTCAAAAAGCAGATTGGGAAGCTTTGAGCGGGATTGAGGAATGATCTGAGGGCTAAGACCAAGTCCTGGATGGGTTTAGAAAGGTAGGCTTGATAGCACCGGCAAGCAACAGAGGTTTCTGGCCATCTCTAGGGGAAAAGTAGCATTTGCTTCCAACCCCAGAAGTCTCCGAGTTATTGGACCTTAAAATTGCCAGATTATTATGTATGGCAAAGCTATTTAGGTCATCTCTACAGTTTTCTCAAACGTTATTAGTTGTCATCTTTTTTTTTTCTTTCCCTCTCTTCTGGGTCTGATTTTTTAAAATTATTCTTTCTTTCTGTCTGTCTCTTTTCATTCCTTCCTTCTTGCCTGCCTTTTTCTTCTTCTTTCTCTTTTTTCCTTTCTTTCTGTCTCTTTTCCTTCCTTCCTCCTTTTTTTTCTTTATTTTTCTTTCTTTCTTTCTCTGTCTGTCTGTCTCCTTTCTTTCTTTCTTTCTTCCTATTTCTTTCTTCCTGTTTCTTTCCTTTCTTTCCTGCCTTTGCTCCCTCCCTCCCTTCCTCCTTTTTCTCCTTCTCCTTCTTCTTCTGCTCCCTTTCTTTCTTTCTTTCTTTCTTCCTTTCTTTTTTTCTTTTTTTGAGATTCTCAGTCATCCAGGTCATGGTTGTCTCAAGTGCTTTTTCAAGAGAGAATTGGACTTTCTTTGTTTTTTCTTTCAAGAAGTTTTGCTTCTCAGCCAAGAACTGAAGAATCTTCTTCGATGTGAAGTGAAATGTTTTCAAGGAAAAACAGAAAGTCCAGTTGCCTCTTGAAAAAGCTCCTTTCAGGCTTCCTTCCTTCCTTCCTTCTTTCCTTCCTTCCTCTTCTGTCTTTCTTTCTTTCCCTTCCTTCCTTCCCTCCTGTCTTCTTCCTTCCTTCCTTTCTTCCTTTCTTTCATTGAGATTCTCAGTCATCCTGGTTAAGGTTGTCTCAAAAGTGCTTTTTCAAGAGAGAACTGGACTTTCGTTGTTGTTGTTTTTTCCTTCATGAAGGTTTGCTTCTCAGCCAAGAACTGAAGAATCTTCTTGGATGTGAAGTGAAATGTTTTCAAGGAAAAACAGAAAGTCCAGTTGCCTCTTGAAAAAGCTCCTTTCAGGCTTCCTTCCTTCCTTCCTTCTTTCCTTCCTTCCTCTTCTGTCTTTCTTTCTTTCCCTTCCTTCCTTCCCTCCTGTCTTCTTCCTTCCTTCCTTTCTTCCTTTCTTTCATTGAGATTCTCAGTCATCCTGGTTAAGGTTGTCTCAAAAGTGCTTTTTCAAGAGAGAACTGGACTTTCGTTGTTGTTGTTTTTTCCTTCATGAAGGTTTGCTTCTCAGCCAAGAACTGAAGAATCTTCTTGGATGTGAAGTGAAATGTCTTCAAGGAAAAACAAAGAAAGTCCAGTTGACCCTTGAAAAAGTTCCTTTTAGCCTTCCTTCCTTGCTTGCTTCCTCTTTTGTCTTTCTTTCTTTCCCTTCCTTCCTGTCTTCTTTCTTCCTTCCTTTCTTTCTTTCTTTCTTTCTTTCTTTCTTTCTTTCTTTCTTTCTTTCTTTCTTTCTTTCTTTCTTTCTTTCTTTCTTTCTTTCTTTCTTTCTTTCTTAGAAATATAACCAATGGAATAACTAAGTTGTGGGTGCTCCATTACTGAAGGCTTTCAAAAAAAGTCTGGATAACCATTTGTCTGAAATGATATAGGGCAGGAGTCAGCAAACTGCAGCTCCAGAGCCGCATGTGGCTCTTTCCTTCCTCTGCTGCGGCTCCGTCACCGGTCGGCGCCACAATTTTGAGAGGAGCTTCCGGTGGGGGGCGAGGGAGGAGAGAAGCAGAGTGCACCAGGAGAAGACTCTATGGCAAGGGGAGGGTTTTCCAGTTGTCTCCACAATTGATAGGGCTTTCGGTTGTGACAGGTAGAGGAAAAAGGACGCCACGCTAGGAGGAGACTCTATGGTAGGGGAACTGAACTTCCGGTCAGCTCCAGAATTGAACAGGAGGCTTCTGGTGTGCATGCACGGTAGAGACCTGAGAATCAGCTGGCCGATTTGAGCTGGGGCAACAGCTTTCGTGCCTGTGGAGAGGGCTCTGTGGCATGCCTGCCATAGATTCGCCATCACGGATATAGGTTTTCCTGCTCGGGGACAGGGTGGTTTGACTAGAAGACCTCCAAGGTCCCTTCCAACTCCGTTATTCTGTTATTTGGATGAGAGGATCGATATTTTTGAATTCACTCCCAGATGTAGAAGCTGCGAAGAGGCACTCGGCTAAAATAGAGACGGAAGCTGCCACTCGACCACGAATCAGAAGTGGCTGGAGGGGATTGTTGAGGCGTCCATTTATGAAAGGTGTGACATTGTGAGTGCTTTTGATGTCGGGGCGAAAGAAAGACAGGGAGGGACTTGCAAACTGGGGCTGTTTTTATATCCAAGTCGAATTTCTCCTCCTAGACATTCAAGAAGGGTGCTGTCTGCGGAGAGCTGGAACTGAATTATACATATAAACATATAGACCAAGAAAATATCCGGGTAGCTATGATAAGACAGAGGCACCAGCTTGGTCCCCTGCTTCCATTCATTGTTTATTTAGAACAGAGGCAGAAAGAAGGTATGGAGGTAAAAAAAAATACAAAAAGGGGGGGGTGGTATTAATGTGAGGTCCTTGGTGCTCTCTCAGCTTGGTGGCTTTTTTGCAGGTGTTTCATGACCCAACATCATCATTGCTAGAAGGAGATGGGATTTGTGGAGAGAAAGAGGAGGAGGAGGAGGAGGAGGAGGAGGAGGAGGAGGAGGAGGAGGAGGAGGAGGAGGAGGAGGAGGAGGAGGAGGAGGAGGAGGAGGAGGAGGAGGAGGAAGAGGAAGAGGAGGAGAACTTGGTGCTCCCTGGGCTTGGTGGTTTTCTCACATGTGTTTCATGACCCAACTAGGTAACATCATTCTAACAACATGTTAGAAGTGGGATTAATGGAGTCCAAGAGGAAGAGGGAGGAGGAGGGAGAGAAGGAGGAGGAGGAAGACTACAGGGTCCTTGGTGCTCTCTGAGCTTGGTTGTTTTCTTGCAGACGTTTCATGACCCAGCTAGGGAACATCATCAGAGTTAGAAGGGAGAGGAGGAGGAGGAGGAGGAGGAGGAGGAGGAGGAGGAGGAGGAGGAGGAGGAGGAGGAGGAGGAGGAGGAGGAGGAGGAGGAGGAAGATTGTGGTCCTTGGTGCTCTTTGAGCTTGGTTGTTTTCTTGCAGACGTTTCATGACCCAACTAGGGAACATCACCAGTGCTAGAAGGGAGATGAAGAGAAGGAGAAGGACTGTAGGGTCCTTGATGCTCCCTGAACTTGGGGGTTTTCTTGCAGGTGTTTCATGATCCAACTAGGTAACATCATCAGTGGTAGAAGGAGATGGGATTTGTGGAGAGAAGGAGGAGGAGGAGGAGGGAGAGGAGGACTGTGGGGCGCTTGGTGCTCTCTGAGCTTGATGACTTCCTTGCAGACATTTAATTTTCCAACTTGGGAATGTCATCAGTGCTGGTAGGAAGGAGTTTATGGGGAGGAGGAGGAGAGCAACTGTGGTCTTTGTTGCTCTCTGAGCTGCCACAAAGAGGGAGTCAATTTCTTATCCAAAGCACCAGAAGACTTTTTTCTTTTCCAAAGCACCTGAAGGGAGGACAAGAAGCCATGGATGGAAACTAATCAAGGAGAGAAGCAACCTAGAATTAAGGAGAACTTTCTCAACAGTGAGAACAATTAAGCAGTGGAACAGACGTTGCCTTCAGAAGTTGTGGGTGTTCCAACACTCAAAGTTTTTAAGAAAAGTCTGGACATCCATCTGTCTGAAATGGTATAGGGTCTCCTGCTTGAGCAGTGGGTTGGGCTAGAAGACCTCCTAGATCCCTTCCAACTCTGTTATTCTGTGCTTCTGCAATTTAGCCTTAGCTAAAGTTGTTACTGAGTGGGACGTGGTGGCTCAGTGGCTAAGATGCTGAGCTTGTCGATCCGAAAAGTCAGCAGTTCAGTGGTTCAAATCCTTAGTGCCACGTAACAGAGGGAGCTCCCGTGACTTGTCCCAGCTTCTGCCAACCTAGCAGTTCGAAAGGACATAAAAATGCAAGTAGAAAAATAGGAACCACCTTTGGTGGGAAGGGAACAGCGTTCTGTGAGCCTTTGGCATTGAGTCATGCCGGCCACATGACCACGGAGACGTCTTCGGACAGTGCTGGCTCTTCGGCTTTGAAATGGGAGATGAGCACCGCCCCCTAGAGTCGGGAACAACTAGCACATATGTGTGAGGGGAACCTTTACCCTTATCTTAAAGTTGTTAACATGCTCTAGGCTTAATGAAGCTCTCTCTCTCTCTCTCCCCCCCCCCTCTCTCTCTCTTCTCTCTCTCTCTCTCTCTGTCTCTCCCTCTTCTCTGTCTGTCTCTGTCTATCTCTTTCTGTCTCTCTCTGTCTCTTGCTCTCTCCCTCCCTTTCTCTCTTTCTCTTTCTCTTTCTCTCTGTCTCTTCTTTTCTCTGTGTGTGTCTGTGTTTGTGTGTGTGTGAGAGAGAGACAGAGAGACAGAGATATATATATATAGAGAGAGAGAGAAAGAGAGAGACACAGAGACAGATAGACAGACACACAGAGAGAGACAGAGACAGACAGACAGGCAGACAGAGAAAGAATCCAAAATGAGACTATTCTTGGGCTGAGAGAGGATGGCCAGAGGAGATTACTTTCTTCCACTCTAAATCATACATTTGCCAGATTGGATCAGCAAACCCACCTCCAAGCAGCCTGCGGACGGCCAGCCACCGTTCGGAAAATTGTTTCCAACAGATGTTGTGCATTAATCTGGGAGAGAGTAATTGGGTTTATATGCTTACAGCATCTCCCATCCATGGAGATCAAACTTTGTTATGAGGTGATCAAATTACTCCCCGGCTAGACCTAGGTGTACCCAATCCATCCAGGCCTCTTTGTGGGCAATATTGATGCGCTGCCATAGAAGCAGCGTGCATTGGATAAGAGAAGGGGAAAGAAAAGGGAAAAGAGAAGGAGAAGGGGGTAGAAGGAGAAGGGGAAGAAGAGGAGGTATAAGGAGAAGGAGGGGAAGAAGATAAGGAGCAGGGGAAGGGGAAGGTTGGTAGGGAGAGGGGAAGGGGAAGGAGAGAGAGGGAAAGAAGGAGAAGAATGGCGAGAGAGAGCAGAAGAAGGAGACGGATGGGAGGGAGCAGAGAAGGAGGAGAAGGAGAACAAAGAAGGAAAAGGAGATGGAGACCGAAACAGATGGGAGGGAGGGAGATGGATGGGAGGGAGAAAAGAAGGAGGAGAAGGAGAACTAGAAGGAAAAGGAGACGGAGAGAGATGGGAGGGAGGAAGATGAATAGGAGGGAGAAGGAGGAAAAGGAGAACTAGAAGTAGAAGGAGAAGAGACAGATACAGATGGGAGGGAGGGAGATGGATGGGAGGGAGAAGAGAAAGAGGAGAAGGAGAAGGAGACAGAGACAGATGGGAGGGAGAAGGAGGAGAAGAAGAACTAGAAGTAGAAGGAGACAGAGACGGAGACAGATGGGAGGGAGACAGATGGGAGGGAGAAGGAGGAGAAGAAGAACTAGAAGTAGAAGGAGACAGAGACGGAGACAGATGGGAGGGAGGGAGAAGAGAAAGAGGAGAAGGAGAAGGAGGAGAACTAGAAGGAGGAGGAGACAGAAATGGAGACAGATGGGAGGGAGGGAGATGGATGGGAGGGAGAAGAGAAAGAGGAGAAGGAGACAGAGACAGATGGGAGGGAGAAGGAGGAGAAGGAGAACTAGAAGTAGAAGGAGACAGAGACGGAGACAGATGGGAGGGTGACAGATGGGAGGGAGGGAGAAGAGAAAGAGGAGAAGGAGAAGGAGGAGAACTAGAAGAAGGAGGAGACAGAAATGAAGACAGGTGGGAGGGAAGGAGAAGGATGGGAGGGAGAAGAGAAGGAGGAGGATGGGAGGGAGAAGAAGAATAGGAGGGAGAGGGGAAGGGAAAGAAAAAGGGAGATGGAGAAGGGAGAAGAAAACCCCCACTCCCTTCTATCTCTGATGACGTTACCTAGTTGGGTCACAAAAAGTCTGTAAGAAAACCGCCTAAGCTCAGACAGAGAGCCAAGGCCTCAGCCTTTCAACCCTGAGCTACCCATCTTCTCTTCCATCCATTCCTTGATACGTACATTGTCCACCAGCCATTTCGCCACGAATACATTCTCGAGATCAGAGGTTGACAGCATCTCTCCAGCCATCCCTGCAGGGGGAAACGGGACTTCAGATATAACTTCTCGCCCGTCTTCAAGCACCACAGATGTTTTGCCTCTGCTCTCAACCTCCTCCTCTCTCGCTTTAGGCTAGAATCCAGCCCACCTGAGGCTACCCACAGCACCTCCTCCTGCTGCTCCTTCCGAATTCTACCGCTCCTCAAAAGCAGTAAGAGAGATTTCCCCAAGCAGAAACGGTGGTTCTCACACGCCCAAAATTTCACTTCAGGCTAACATTGGGGCTCATTAGACAGGTTACTCAGGGGGGTTCAGTGGCTAAGAAGCTGAGCTTGTCGATCAGAAAGGTTGGCAGTTTGGCGGTTCAAATTCCCCAGCACCGCGTGAGCTCCCTTTCCTTGTCCCAGCTTCTGCCAGCCTAGCAGTTCGAAAGCAGGTAAAAATGCAAGTAGAAAAATAGGAACCACCTTTGGTGGGAAGGGAACCGCGCTCTGTACCCCGAACTATGTCCCGAAGTCTACCACCTTCTCATTATAGGTAGTCCTTGACTTACAACACTTCATTTAGCGACCGTTTGAAGTTACAATGGCACTGAAAAAACCGTAACCTATGGCCATTTTTCACACTTAACGACTATTGAAGCATCCCTACGGTCACATCATTTACCTTTGGGTGCTTGGCCACCGACTCACATTTGTGATGGTTGCCGTGTGTCGGGGTCATGTGACAAGCCAAGTCAATGGGGAAGCCAGATTCACTTAGCAGCCATGTTCCTAATGTAATGAATGCAGTGATTCACTTAACAACGGTGGCAAAAAGTCACTTAACAAATTTCTCCTTTAGCAGCATAAATTCTGGGCCGATTGTGGTCGTACGTCAAGGACTACCTGTATAAGGGGGATATTATTATCATTTTTAATAAATTGAAAGAAGGCTTTTAAAAATCAGAAGTCGTGAGGGTGTCGCATCCAAGACAGATCTTTGGTGAGGTGTTAAGAAAGATGGAATCTTTTTGGCGTTTCCTCCCCCTTCCTTTCACAACATCTTCAAATGCATTGCTCCTCACAACACACACACACAAACACACACACACACACTCACACCTTTCCCAAATGCTTTTATAACTGCCAAGCATCCACTCCCACTGGGCCAGCTAATGGTACTGGACGCAATATGTGTGAACATCTCTTTGGAGACTCTGGCCTGTGGGCATTTTCCTCGCCCCGTCACATCGTGGTTTATTTAGTCCTCTGGCCTTCCTACCATCTGCGGTCCCTCCAGTTTCTTTTGTTTGGAAAGTCCTCTTAAATTTCCCGAACTTCTCCTGCCAGCATTGTTAAAATATTCATGACTGGGAGAGACATGGGAATAAGCTTAGCCAATGAATAGGCATAGCAACTAAGTCAGCCAGTGGGAGCTTAAACAGCGCTGAGTCTGTGCAGAGAATTGAAACAGAAACTTAAGCAGTCTGCTGCTCTGAGACATAAACTAGCAGTCTGCCTGGACTTGCCTGCTGATATGAAACTAACTGTTTGTCAGGGTTCCAAATAGCATCCAAAAGTAAATCAGACTCCTAGGCAAAATATCACTCAAAGTTCCAATTGATGAAGAGAGCCATGTTGGCACATCTGGGAAAACCCGAATCTGAAAGCTTCCCAGTTTTCCCCACTCAGTTGAAAGTTCAAGATCTTGCCCCGACACCCACAAGTCCATCCCACGGTCCAATCTCCCACTGCCATGCTGGCAGCTTCCACCCATCCAGTTCCGTGCAGAGGTGCAAAGACAATGGATGACCTTGGCTTTCTAGAAAGAATGTTGTTATGGCTGCATATAATCTAACTCCGTACAATCCCCCCTCCCATTTTCCCACCATAGAAAACGCATAGTAGAATAATAGAAAGTGTGGCAGGCCTGGGATCCAAGAGAAATATGGCTACAGGCCTGACACTGCTTGAGTTTGCCTGTAACTCTCCTGCCTTGTGTTTACCTGGAAGAACCACCTGTTGGCGTTGTATATTTATTCATCTGTTCTTGTGTATATAAATCAATTATCTGTGTGTGCTTTCTGGATTTAACTTTTGCAACACGCTCTGACAAGCACAATTCTATTGCTAAACAAGCCACAATAGTTTTCGGTCAAGGGTAACTCGCCCTGCTCAACGCTGCCCATAAATTGAAGGGCAGAGGCTTCAGGGGTTTTTTTGTAACGGTGGCAGGGCAAAATCCAGAAGCCATCCGTTTGTGTAATGTGGGGGGGGGGGGGCTGGGGGGAAGAGGGAGAGAGAAAGAGAGAGGACAGGAGAGGACATGGCTGGATTGCGTTCTCAGACACGGATGCTTTCCTTGGCTTTTAACAAAAGAGATAGCCCAGAGGGGAAGCGCTTGGAGATTGGCTGGAAAATTGCAACGGATGCGTCATTAGAAAAATATAAAGGCTTGGTAAATTTTCTTCTTTACGCTCGCGCAAACCTGGAAAAAGGCTCAAAGATGTTTGCTGTCCAAACCCTCTTCAATCGAGAACTGGTCCCCTTTAGGCACCTTCTGCTAAATATTCTTCCCTCCCTACGTCACTGGCACACTGGAGAGACATATATGGAAGATATAGGTAGCTAGGTGTGTACATGTGTTATGCCGCCAGGGTCTCCTGCTTGAGCAGGAGGTTGGACTTGAAGACCTCTAAGGTCCCTTCCAGCTGTTTTCTGATTGGTTGATTGAAGGTGGAGGGACTGAGATACAGTGGCTACAAGGACTAGGTTGGAGACAGATCCTCCTGGGAAATATCAGTCACTAAGAAACAGCAATGACTTGATGGCATATAGTCTGTCTGTTGCTCTATCTATCTATCTATCTATCTATCTATCTATCTATCTATCTATCTATCTATCTATCATCTATCTATTTTCTTTCTTTCTTTCTTTCTTTCATCCATTTATCTATCATCTCTCTACTGGTATTTATCAACCATTTTTCTCTCTGTCTACTCTCTATCTGTCTGTAATCTTTCTCTATCAATCATCTATGTCTGTCTGTCTGTCTTCTTATCTATCATTTATCTATCTATCATCTCTCTGTCAATATATGATCCATCTATATATCTTTCTATGATCTATTTCTATCCACTCATCCACCCACCCATTCTGTCTGTCTGTCTGTCAATCTATCATCTATCTATCTCTATTATCTATCTATATCTATCTATCTATCCCTCTGTATCTATCTATCTATCTATCATCTATCTATCTATCTATCTATCATCTATCTATCTATCTATCTATCTATCATCTATCTATCTATCTATCTATCTATC
>JAKRSK010007449.1:530000-555000 GCA_029891615.1 Natrix natrix natrix | reverse complement strand
AAGAAGGAGAGGGAGGGAGGGGGAGGGAGGGAAAAAGGAAGGAGGGAGGGAGGAGGGACAGAGGGAGGGGAAAAGGAGAGGAAGGGAAAGTGAGGGAGGGAGAGAGAAATAAAAAGGAGAGAGGGAGGGAGGGAGGAAGGAAGGATAACATTAACTAACTTATAATGTTATTTACTATGAACATTTTAGGCTGAAGTGCATTGTGTGTGCCAAAGTGTTTTGAATTTGTGGATGGATAAATGGATGGATGGACAAATAATGTTGAAAAGAAAAGAAAGAGGAAAGAAGGTGATAGAGAAAGAGAGTGAAAGTGATAGTGAGAGAGAAGGAAAGGAAGGAAGGAAGGAAGAAAGGAAGGAAGGAAGGAAAGAAAAGAAAGAAAGAAAGAAAGAAAGAAAGAAAGAAAGAAAGAAAGAAAGAAAGAAAGAAAGAAAGAAAGAAAGAAAGAAAGAAAGAAAGAAAGATAATGTTAACCAACTTACAATGTTATTTACCATTTACCATTTTAGGTTGAAGTGCATTGTATGCTGCCAAAGCCTTATGAATTTGTGGGTGGATAAATGGATGGATAAATCATGTTCCTAAGCCAGTTTCCCCAGTTTCAATAACATATCGACTTCCCCTCTTCTCCCAACACAGCCCAAACACCTCATTGAAGCGATGTTTTCCTACCACTTCCTTTAAAAGTAATGGATTGCCCATGGCCCTGGGGGTTTTCAGCAGGAACATCATTAACTAGCTATTTTGATAAATAAATAATTGTCACACCCAACAGCCAAGTCCTAACAGCCAGGAGAAGAAGAAAAATCACAGAAGTGTACGCTTTGTAATAAAATGGGTGGGTCAAAAAAGATTCGTTTTGACTTTAAGTCAGAAAAAAAACTGAGAAGGGGAAGGAAGGAAGGAAGGAAGGAAGGAAGGAAGGAAGGAAGGAAGGAAGGAAGGAAGGAAGGAAGGAAAAAAAGGGAAGGAAGGAAAGAAAGAGAGATAGGAGGGAGGAATGGAGGGAAGGAAGGAAGAGAGGGAGGAAGGGAGGGAGGGAGAAATAGGGAAGGAAAGAAAGAAGGAGAGATAGGGAGGGTAGGAAGAAAGGGGGAAGAAAGGGGGAAGGGAGGGAAGGATCATGTGATCCTCTTTTGCGACCTTCTGACCAAAATCCAAGGGGAAGCCAGATCACTTAATGACCATTCACTTAGCGACCGTATGGCTAACTGTAAAACTGCAATGATTCACTTAACAGCGGTGGCAAGAAAAGGTGGCACAATGGAGCAAATCTCGCTTAAACAATGTCTCACTTAGCAACAGAAATGTTGGGGGGGGTCGTAAGTCAAGGGTTATATTTGTTACTCTTTGCATGCCCAGTGAATAAAGAGGTCCTTTTGGACTGCACATTTTTTTTAAAAAAGTTGCACCAAAGAAATATTGTCGGCAGTTTGGAGGAGAAGCATTTATTGGCATTCTCCTTGCCGTGTTTCTTAATAATTTAATTCCCTTTAGGAGCATGTGCGACATTCAGGGGAGACAAGATTTATGGAGACTTTCACTCCAGGTTTGAGGTTTTTGTCTTTCGGTGTTTTCCTGGCATTTATCATGCATGTTTTAATTTAGATCTGAGGCTTGTGTACCATCTGGTCATTATTGCAAAGAAATATTCATTTGCTCGGAGTGACACTGGCTGTCAGGGTTCCAAATAGCATCCCAAAGTAAATCAGAGTCCGAGGCAAAGTATTGCTCAAAGTTCCAATTTATGAAGAGAGCCACGTTGGCACATCTGGGAAAACCTGAATCTGAAAGCTTCCCGGTTTTCCCCACCCAGTTGAAAGTTCAAGATCCTGCCCCCATACCCACAAGCCCATCCCATGGTCCAATCTCCCACTGCCATTCTGGCAGTTCCACCCATCCAGTTCCGGTCAGGTGCAGAGGTGCAAAGACAAAGGATGACCTTGGCTTTCTAGAAAGAATGTTGTTATGGCTACCTATCATCTAACTCCGTACAATCCCCCCTCCCATTTTCCCACCATAGAAAATGCATAGCAGAATAATAGAAAGTGTGGCAGGCCAAAGACCCAAAAGGAAAGAGGGCTGCAGGCCTGACACAGGCTTTCATTTATCGTGGAGGGAGGAGAAGGCTGGAAGGGAAGCCGAACAGTGGCTGAAGCCGAGGCACAAAATTAGGAACAATCCCTCCAACTTGAAGGTGGAAGAAATGTAGCTAGTTCTCAAGTTATGACCACAATGCAGACCAACATTTTCCATTAATAAGCGAGGGAGTCGCTTAATTGGAATAGAGCTGGAAAGGACCTTGGAGGTCATCTAGTCCAACCTCCTGCTCAAGCAAGAAGACCCTGTACCATTTCACACTCTCCAGTGTCTTCTTAAAGACTTCCAGTGATGGATCACTTACAACTCCATGAGGCATGCTGTTCCACTGGTTAATTGTTCTCACTATTAGGACATTTCAGATCTAGATTGCTTCTCTCCTTGATGAGTTTCCATCCATTGCTTCTTGTCCTTCCTTCAGGGGCTTTGGAGAATAGCCCCTCAAATACTGGAATACTGTCCCAAAGGTCCTTTTTCAGCTTCTCATCCAAGAAGCTTCTTCAGCCCTGACTGGATGGTGGGGAAGGGAAGCATTGACACTCCGTGCAGACAGCTGGTAGTTTGCATCCTTTCAGAGAGTCGTTGAGGCCACTTGGAGCTTTACCTGTGTCCTCAGGGTCACCTGAGTGGTGCAAATGGTTCCTGTAGTCAGCAAATTTTCCTCTGGAAATCCCTTCCTACTCGCACACCATTCCAAGGGTCTTCATCCCAAATTGCTTAAAGTCTGTAGAGATTCTCAATCATCAAGGTCCTGGTTGTTCCCAAAAGGTGTTTTTTTTTTCAGGAGGCAACTGAACTTTCTTCTTTGTTTTTCTTTTGAAGATGTTTCCCTTCTCATCCAAGAAGCTTCTTCAGCTCTGACAGGATAATGGGGAATGGAATATTGTTGTCATGGCCCTCCTAGTCCTCCTTTTCTCTAGAGCAGGACTGTCCAAACTTGGGAACTTAAGACATGGTTGGCTGGGGAATTTTGGGAGTTGACGTCCACAAGTCTTAAAGTTCCCAAGTTTGGACACCCTTGCTCTAGACCCAACTCCAACAACCTTTCTTCATAATGTCTTAGTTTCCAGGTCTATCATAGATCTCCTCCTGTGGTGTCCAATGGATACTCTCCATACTTTCTATGATCTGAAACCAAAAAGAAGAAGAAGCAGAATGTACTATTTCCAGTAAATTTCCAAGCTGTTTCTGTCTTTAGAAATTCATATTTATGTTGAATTATTGATGCTAAGCCTAACAACTTTCAAGAACCTTTGGCAGCAGGAAGGAGCGGGAAACAAAACAACATGTTTGAAAAGAGTTTCTAAACTGTTCCAGTAGTACATGAGACAGGATTCAGTTCAACCCTCTGCTGCAAATCTTCTCTTCTATCAGAATTTAACGTTGGACTCTTGGATGCAGGAGAAGTTCAGAAGACTTGTCCAAAGTGGAAAGTGTCCTCGAAAGCTGAGGAAGGACTAAACGCCCTCCCCAGAGGGCAGGAGAAGAAACAATGGATGGAAACTAATCAAGGAGAGAAGCAACCTGGAACTAAGGAGAAACTTCCTAACAGTGAGGAGAATCAACTAGTGGGACATCTTCTTTCCAGAAGTTGTGGGTGTTCCTTACTAAAGGTTTTCAAGAAGAGATCGGACAACCATTTGTCCAAACTGGTAAAGGGTCTCCTGCTCCAGCAGGGGGTTGGACTAGAAGACCTCCAAGGTCCCTTTCAGCTCTATTCTGTTTTACTGACTTCAGAATGAGAAAAAACAGAGGAGGGAAAGACCTCAGCAACTCTCTGCATGTGTTTGTATGTGTAGTAGGCATTCAGTTAAAACTTGATTCCTAAGAGGTTTTGTGTTAGTCTTTACAATCTGCTGATCTAGGTGTGGCATAATAGCAGTCTTCCAATATTTGAGGGATTGCCACAAAGAAGAGAAGGGAGTCAAGCTATTCTCTAAAGCATCCAAAGGCAGGAGAAGAAGCAATGGATGGAAAGGAATCAAGGAGAGAAGCAACTTGGAACTAAGGAGAAGCTTCCTGATAGTTAGAACAATCAACTAGTGGAACTACTTCCTTCTAGAAGTTGGAGGTCCTTAAGAAGAGATTGGGCAGCCACTTGGTATAGGGTCTCCTGCTTGAGCAGGGGGTTGGACTAGAAGACCTCCAAGGTCCCTTCCAACTCTATTCTGATTTAAAAAAATATTTTCCTGAACGCCGATGACGCTTAATGACTCCACCAAGAATAATTGCACTCCTCAAATCATTTGATGACAGGTCCCGCCTGAGGACCATCTGCTCTCTGGAAACCAGACCTTATCGTTTGAATAAATTATCGATATTTGGCAGAGTTGTGTTTATTAACGCGCGGAGCATTGGACCATTCCTTCTTTTCAATGCAGGGCCGGAACAAGCTGTTGGCATGATAGTTTCCGCAGGGCCTTTCTCGTCATTTTCCTTTCTTTCCCTCGGCTTCTATCTTTGTCCTTTGGGGGTTTTATGTTTTTTTTCTCTTTCCTTCAACTTCTGCCAAATGAAGAGTTTTGTTGTTTTTCTAGTGGCTTCTTCGCTCGGAAAAAAAAAGCCAAAGAGAGCAACAGGTGAAGTGGGCGAGAGAAAAAAGCCATCAATAACCTCTCTAGCAAAAAGGAAAAAAAATGCACGGCTCCCTCTGTTAAGAGGACTCTGGAGAGGCCTCTAATATTATTAGCCATACTAATAATATTAGCTGCAGGAACTTTTCCATCCAACCAGCAATTTTTCTCTCCCTCTCTCCATTCTGCACCAGAGTGCAGAGAATAGCAACCGAGATGATTAGGGGACTGGAGGCAAAAGCATATGAACAACGGTTGCAGGAACATTTAGGCAAGAAAAACAAAATGCACAGGTACAGTATATGTGTCACCTTGCTCAATAGTAGTAACTGTGAGGGGGATCTTGGAGTCCTAGTGGACAACCATTTAAATAGGAGCCAGCCGTGTGCAGCAGCTGCCAAAAAAGCCAACACAGTTCTAGGCTGCATCAACAGAGGGATAGAATCAAGATCACGTGAAGTGTTAATGCCACTTTATAATGCCTTGGAAAGGCCACACTTGGAATACTGCATTCAGTTCTGGTCGCCACTATGTAGAAAAGATGTGGAGACTCTAGAAAGAGTGCAGAGAAGAGCAACGAAGATGATTAGGGGACTGGAGACTAAAACATATGAAGAACGGTTGCAGGAACTGGGTATGTCTAGTTTAATAGAAAGAAGGACTAGGGGAGACATGATAGCAGTCTTCCAATATCTCAGGGGTTGCCACAAAGAAGAGGGAGTCAAACTATTCTCCAAGGCACCTGAGGGCAGAACAAGAAGCAATGGGTGGAAACTAATCAACCATTTGTTTAGCGACTGTTCGCAGTTATGATGGCAATGAAAACAAGCGACTTAGATCCGTTTTTCACACTTACGCCCATTGCAGCATTCCCGTGACGCGTATGATCAAAATCCAGACACTTGGCAAACTGACTCTTATTTATGACGGTTGCAGTATCCCGTGCTCCCTTTTGTGACCTTCCGACAAGCGACGTTAATGGGTAAGCCGGGTTCGCTTAACAACCGTGTGACTAATGTACCAATGGCAGTGATTCACTTAACAACGGTGGTGAGTAAAGTCGTAAAATGGGGCAACACTCACTTAACAACTGTTTCATTTAACCACAGGAAGTTTTGAGTTCCATTGCATTTGTAAGTCAGAGTGGTGTGGTGGCCTCGAGGTGGAGCTCTCACCTCACAATCGGGAGGCTTTGAGTTCACACAATGAGAATATATCTGCTGAACAAAACTCCGCATTGGCAACAGGAATGGCATCCGGCCAGTAAAACGCTCTGCTAGCTCCATTCAGTTGTCAGACCCCCCCCCACACACACAAAGGATTATGGAGTCGTTAATTAATTCTGATGATCACTGGTGGGCTGCCAATTGTTTTACTACTGGTTCAGGTGTGCAAGCCGTTCGCGCAAGCAGCATTTCTGCACATGCGCAGAAGCATCCAGGCAGGTAGGCGGTGCCTCCCGCTGCCGCTATTACTGGTTCACCCAATCTGGGCCGAACCGGGAACAACCCATCTCTGAGGATGATGATGAAGATGAAGATAATGACTGAGATTGTAAATTGAGGACAGCCTGTAAGCCAAGAGGCAATTACAAAGAACGAGAGAGAGAGAAAGGAAAGAGGAAAAAAACGAAGGAATGAAAAGAACTGGACCACGTTGTTATCAATTACATTTATAAGGAGACGCAAGCGGAGAATTTTAAACGTTATTCCTAGCATCGCTTGGGGGAAAGAACACAAGATATTTACAGGAAATTATCACTGGGTGACGAATGGCGTCTCTCAAATAACGGGGCCTCTAATGAAGACCTATCTTTCAGGGGCACGAAAGCTTATTTCTAAGTACGATTTGTGTTTTAATTAAAAAGAAAAAAGAGCTTAGCGCACATCTGCTAGAGACCAAATATAAACCTTACCGTTTGGCACGATGCTATTTTGCCTATTCAGCTGAGACCAAAAATGGGATTATTAGTTAAATTTCCATCTTGTGTCCCCCCCAAAAAGGTGACCATTAAAAACATAAACTAATAAGCCTTAGAAGGAAGATTCTAAGGGGTTCTGACTGATAAATAAGAAGATGGCGAATATTGTGTGTTTATATCTATATCTATATATCTATAATATCTATATATTGCACTAATAATGCTAGAAATTCTCTTTGAAGAGTTTGTGCATCCTCTTTTAATGTAGAATATAGAATTTAGAATAACAGAATTGGAAGGGACCTTGGAGGCCTTCTAGTCCAACCCCCTGCTTAGGCAGGAAACCCTACACCACTTCAGACAAAGGGTTAGCCAACATCTTCTTAAAAACTTCCAGTGGAGCATCCACAACTTATGAAGGCAAATTGTTCCACTGATTAATTGTTCTCACTGTCAGGAAATTTCTCCTCAGTTCTAAGTTGCTTCTCTCCTTAATTAGTTTCCATCTATTGCTTCTTGTCCTGCCCTCTTGTTGTCCTGTGCTTTGGAGAATAGCTTGACTCTCTCTTCTTTGTGGCAACCCCTGAGATATTGGAACACTGCTATCATGTCTCCCCTAGTCCCTCTTTCCATTAAACTAGACATACCCAGTTCCTGCAGCCGTTCTTCATATGTTTGAGCCTCCAGTCCCCTAATCCTCTTTGTTGCTCTTCTCTGCACTCTTTCTAGAGTCTCCACATCTTTTTTACATCGTGGCGACCAGAACTGAATGCCATATTCCAAGTGTAGCCTTACCAAGGCCTTATAAAGTGGTATTAACCCTTCACGTGATCTTGATTCTATCCCTCTGTTGATGCAGCCTAGAACCGTGTTGGCTTCTTTGGCAGCTGCTGCCCACGGCTGGCTCCTATTTAAATGGTTCTCCACTAGGACTCCAAGAACCCTCTCACAGTTACTACGACTGAGCAAGGTACCACCTATACTGTACCTGTGCATTCCGTTTTTTCTTGCCTAAATGTAGAACCTGACTTTATTCACCATTGAATTTCATTTTATTAGATAGTACCCAATGTTCAAGTTTGTCAAGATTCTTCTGTATCTTAAGCCTGTCTTCTGGAGCGTTGGCTATTCCTGCCAGTTTTGTGTCATCTGCCAATTTGATGAGTTCCCCATTTATCCCCTGGTCCAGAATTTAAGAGCAAACATTTCATTGTGTTTTCAGGATATATTTGTACAAATAGCATATATTTTCCTAACTGCCGGCAGTTTATATCCCTCCAACCCCAGGAAAGGAAAGCTAAAACAGCAGACTGAAATGAGTATCCTTTTTAAAATGGGAACTCCAAAATCTTAAGGACTAGGAACTTGGCTCGTCCCCCTCTTCCCCAAAGGGAAGTTCTATAATCATTTATAATGGTGAATAATTGTTGCAGTTAGATCACCGCAAGTGACACCTTCAAGACTAATTATGCCATATTTTTTCAGGAGTAAGAGTCCATTAGATTCCTCAGTTGGCAGGCCTAGATAAAAAAAAACACAATAGATTTAATGAAAAATGAGTTGAGGCAGGGAGTAAGTGAATGTGATAATAGTGGAATAATAATTTGAAAATGTAGGCATGTTATAAAATAAATACTGTCTTATAGACACTATTCCTAACCATTAATGTTAATACTCAATGTTTTCAGCTCTTCCTCCTCCACCTCCTCCTCCTCCTCCTCCTCCTCCTCCTCCTCCTCCTCCTCCTCCTCCTCCTCTTCTTCTTCTTCTTCTTCTTCTTCTTCTTCTTCTTCTTCTTCTTCTCCTTCTTCTTCTTCTTCTTCTTCTCCAACAACCAAGCTCAGAGAGCACTGAGGATTCCTCAAGGGCTTTGTATAGCACAGACAATAGTTTTAAAGATGGATTTTGGAAAATGACTGCAAAGCCCGGGAATCCTTAATGAAGTGAAATGTCTGCAAGAAAGCCACCAAGTTCAGGGAGCACCAAGGACTTCACAATTGACAAACTGGTGACGTTACCTTGTTGGGTCATGAAATGTCTGCAAGAAAACAAGCCACATCAGCGAGCATCAAGGACCCTACAGTTCAACTCTGAGTTACAAAGATACTCTTTTAACCAAACCAATTTTGTATAAACAGAGAGAAAATCCCACTACTTTCTAACTCTGATGAGGTTACCTAGTGGGGTCATGAAATGTCTGCAGGAAAAAAAACCCAATTCAGGGACAACCAAGGACTCCACAGTTCTCCTTCTCTTCCTCTTCCTCCTCTCTGTAAACCCCATTCCCTTCTAGCACTGATGATGTTACCTGATTGGGCCATGAAACGTCTGCAAGAAAACAATCAAATTCATGGAGAACCAAGGACTCCACAAGTCCTCCTCCTCCTGGGCACTGATGATGTTATCTAGTTGAATCATGCAATGTCTGTAACAAAACCACCACATTCAGGGAGCACCAAAGACCTCTCATTTCAACCTGAGCTACAAATATCCTCCTTTATCAGTTTTAGAAAGCAAGCAAACCCTCTTTCTATGGACTTCCTTTAATTTTCCCATCGTTCTGCTTGTCCCTTGATAGTGAGACAGGCAGCTATACATTTAACATTTAAACAAATAAATCACATTCTTAGCATTCCCTCCCATCCAGGCCCCACAGAGAGCTGCGTCCCGCCCTTCTCTCTTTCTGATAAAAGGTGCAGAAAGATGCAGGGGTTATTTCAACACCTGGTTATGAGACACACTTTACTGAGATTCAGTACCACGGACAGGGGCAACGTCTCCTGTCATATTGCCTTCATCACCAACAGTCAAAACCAGCTTTGCCCGTCAAACAGGAGGGCCAGTTTTAATGAGGGTACCTACTTCTACCATTTTGAAGATTTACAGGCAGGGGAGGGATTTGGGGACAAAACGGTGTTTTTAATAAGAGCAAGCTTGTTAGATAGCGCCAATAACTTTTTTTTTTTGGTAATTCCTACCCACCTGGTAACCTAAGGATAAAAAGGCCCTACCGCTCGATTTCTAAGAAGTTGTCTCTTTTCCTGGATAGCCAAAGTGATATCTTTTATTTCAAGAGGTCATTTAAATTAGGAAGTGTTGTGGCACACCAGTGGCAGCAGATTCGGACAGTGAGGAGGTTGGGGAGGAACCTGGACCAGTCCTGGAGTCTGGGGAAGGTTCTGATGAGGGCTCTGTGTCGGAGGCAGAGAGGGGGCCAAGGCCGTCTGACAGTTCTCAGCTGCCTTCAGAGTCAGACATCAGTGAAGCAGACGAACAGCTGGAGTCTGATGAAGGGAACAGATAAAGAACTGGGGTCGACTTGGGAGTAAGGCCACAGGTGGACAATGAATGACCCTTCCCGGGGGAAATAAAAGAGGAGCAAAAGGGGAGTGGAGTTTGCAGGAGGCCATTACTTCGCTTCATTGGTTCGTGACTCTTGTCTCTTGCCAAGTGTTGCAGAGATCGGCCTGGCAGCTCTCCAAGCTTGATAAGGTCTGTGACTGTAAATCCTCCCTTGAAAGACTTTGCTGGATGTGAATGAGCTGAGGAAAGCTCAGACGAGGGCAATGCGTCGGAGGCAGAGAGGGAGCTAGACAGCAGCGAGGCAGAGGAACAGCTGGAGCCTGTTCCCAGTGTGCGCATGCGCAGGGCTGCCAGAAGATAAGAACAACTAAGAAAGCAGGGACGACTCGGGAGTAAAGCCACACCTTGAAGGTAATTGGCCCTTCCCAGAGGAAACAAAAGAGGAGCGAACAGGGAGGGGGCTTTTGAAGGAAACAATTGGTTTTTTTTATTTTTAAACATTTTTGCTAGCCTCGTCGGTGGTAGGTGCCACCTATAAAACATTTTATACGGTTTGGCCTTAGTTTGAGCACCCCTAGAGTTGAACCATGCCACATCCTTGTAAAATCCTGATTTTAATGAGCATCTTCAAGGGTAGAAAACACTGACACATCTCCCATAATTTTCTTGGACATTCAAAATAAAAGAGGCTTGAATCGCATTCTGAACCTAATAGAAAATTACAATTTCTACTTCTTGATCTGCTTCCTTACTGAGCAGCGTGGAGAGATATTTTGCTGCCTGCAGACCTCCAAACTCAAGGGTCTTCTTCCCCCCCCCACGTTTTATTTATTTTTGTGTCTCCTCCTTTCTAACTTCTGTTTCTGTTGTCTAGCCATTGATAAAATGCATCCCACATCAAAAAAGGATTCCGTTTCTTTTTATCCTTAATAGTGAGTATTAATCTATCCATTTCTGCGCATTCTAATATTTTCTAGATTACATTGTCATCTAACAGAATCTCATCATTTTTCCATTGCTGTGCAAATACAATTCTGGATGCAGTTAGTATATATAAAACCAGATATACAGTCTTCTTATCGCATTTTCCTGGCATAATGCCCAACAAAAATATCTCTGGTTTCAAGTCTATATAGGCTGCTTTATTGGTTTTTTTTCCAACCAAATTTGTATTTTCACCCGATACTTTTTAGCTTTTGGGCACATCCACCACATATGGTAGTATGAACCAGATGACTGATTACACTTCCAGGATTTAGCAGATCTGTCTTTATGCATTTTGGCCAGTCTTGCCGATGCAAAATGCCATCTATAAAACATTTTGTACAGGTTTTCTTTATATGCAGTTGACATAGTCAATTTAACATTTCTGTCCCATAGTTTCTGCCATTTATCTAATTCTATTGCATATCCAAAAATTTTTTAGTCCAGGCAATCATTCAAACTCAAGGATCTTTTGAGCTCCAGAGTTGGAGACTAAATCCTTCAATGGATGTGAGCTCACACAGACGGAGACTGCCTAATCCCGTGATGAAGAAGTGGTCTTCTCCTGGTTCAGATCAGTTCGGCCGAATAGATAGTAACTCGGCTGGACAAGTGACCGTACCGGTTCTATTTTGGGTGCTACCATCTTCATTTTCTGTTCTGCACATGCGCAGAACAATCTTCATTGAAAAAAATATATTTTTCCTTTTTTAATGGTGTGTGCGTTACTATTCCCAGAGACAGGCAGGTTTTTTTTGCAAAAACAGAGGCGTTTTTGCCTTCCCCCAGCCTCTAGAATTGCTTTGCAGGGTTCAGCGGGGCTGGGGGAAGGCAAAAATGCCTCTGTTTTTGCAAAAAACGACCCATTTTCTGCCTGTTTTTCGCAAAAACAGGGGCATTTTTGCCTTCCACCAGCCCTGCTGAAGCCTGCAGAGTGTTCCTGGGGGCCGGGGAGGACAAAAACATTTTTTTCCTTACTGGGTAGTTTGCAGGAGCTCCCTTAGCTCCAGCGAGGCTGAAGCCCCACACTCCCCGGTCAAAAATTGGTGCCACTGTTTCAGTGGGCATGGTGGTGAGGAGGTCATGTGACTGAGTGTACGCGAGTGATGCCAAGTCGGCCACGCCCACTCAGTCACATACCCCCCCCCCAATCTAGCCACAACCACCGAACCGATAGCAAAAAATGTTGAAACCCATCCCTGCTGTTATGGAGCACCTAAGCCATGGGTGGCATGCAAAGCCCACTCTGCGGGTACGCAAGCCGTTGCCCCAGCCCAGCTTCCCACTGGCCAGCTGGTCTTCAGGTCTTGCAGCACATACGTGGGGGGCGGGCACATGCGAGGGACATGCAGGTGCATGTGCGGGATAGGGCAAATGTGCTGGGGGGCACTCACATTGCATTTTGGGGGTTCGGGCACATGTGCGTGCCTGCCCCGTGACCCATTTAGGCTCCTGCACCAACCTGGAAGCCAAAAATGGGTGGGGGGGGTACGAATGCACAGGGGCAATGCATGGGGATGCAGGGCGCATGTGCGACGGGCCCTGGCATTGCATTTTGGAGGGTCATGCATGTGCATTTGGTACTTGGCACTGAAAAGGTCAACCGTCCCTGCCCTAACCTGTATATATTTCCGATAAAGTCTTTCACTTAGGCAAGAAAAACCAAAAGTACACATATAAACTGGACTCCTAGCACTGATGGTGGTACCTAGCTTGGTAATGAAACGTCTGCAAAAAAAACCACCAAGCTCAGAGAGCACCAAGGACCCCACAGCTCAAATAGTCTCTCCTATCGCTCATGTTTGACCTCTCGTTTTCCACCCGAGTTTTGTTCTCCTCACTCTGCAGGACGCCACCAATGTCTGCCCATTGTTGTTGTTAGTTGCAAAGTCATGTCTGACCCATGGACAACGTTCTTCCAGGCCTTCCTGTCCTCTACCATCCCCTGGAGTCCATTGAAGCTCATGCTGACTGCTTCAATGACTCCTTCCAGCCACCTCACCTTCTGTCTTCCCCTTCTTCTCTTGCCCTCCATCGCTCCCAGCATGAGGCCTTCTCCAGGGAGTCCTTCCTTCTCATTAGGTGGTACTTGAGTTTCCTCTTCAGGATATGGCCTTCTAAAGAGCAGTCATGGTTGATCTCCTCTAGGACTGACCAGTTGGATGGCCTTGCAGTCTAAGGGACTCGCAGGAGTCTTCTCCAGGACCAGAGTTCAAAGGCCTCCATTCTTTGGCACTCACCCTTCCTTATGGTCCAACCTTCACAGCCATCCATTGCAACTGGGAAAGCCATTGTGGATGGAAAACCATCTGCCCATTGCAAACACAAATTTTGGATGATGAATATCCCCATGAAACGAAATGGAGTTTGAACTTCTCCATTGTCTGCTCCAGGTATACATCTGAGTTTTACCCAAGCTAAACAGATTGATTGAATTACATTAAAAGGCTTTGGAGGCAAATGGCAACAATTTACTTCCCATTACGATTATCTTCGGCTCCCTGGGAACTTTGGGATTCCCGCTGATTCAATTGGAGGCTAAAGGTAGCCATGCAAACCTTTTATATCTGCCTGGTTGCTAACCAAATCTATTCTCCTCTGACTTCCATCATCTCAGCCTCTTTTCTTTCAGTTGGTTGACCCGGTCCAAAAATTTGAAAAACTGAGCCCGGCGAGGGTTTGAAATACATTTTGGAATTCAAAATATGCCTGAAAGGTCAATGTCTGCCTATAATTGTGTTAGAAACAGCACAGCCATTTAGAGAAGACAAAAGGCAAGATTAATGTCTTTGCCAGAGGAGACGCGTCTGATGATTTGATCTGGGTTCCTTTCCTTCTCCTGTGGCTTTACTTCTCGAGCTTGTGGCTAGGATGCAAATTTTGGCTTTGGAGGCATCAGAAACATAGAACATAGAACAACGGAGTTGAGAGGGACCTTGGAGGTCTTCTAGTCCAACCCCCAGCTCACCCAGGAGACCTATACTATTTCTTTGTTCTCAGTAATAGAGTTGGAAGGGACCTTGGATTGATTGATTGAAAATTAAAACTTTCCTCTGCTTTCACATCAGCGCAATGACCCTAATGTTGGTATATTTGAAGATGCTGCATTCTCAAAAAATGACTTTGCTGGAGAGGAATGTAGGCAAGAAAACAAAATGCACAGGTACAGTATAGGTACAGTATAGTATTTAAATAGGAGCCAGCCATTCGCAGCAGCTACCCAAAAAGCCAACACAGTTCTAGGCTACAGAAACAGAGGGATAGAATCAAGATTACACAAAGTGTTAATACCACTTTATAATGCTTTGGTAAGGCCACACTTGGAATACAGCATCCAGTTTTGGTCACCACGATGTAGAAAAGATGTGGAGACCTTAGAAAGAGTGCAGAGAAGAGCAACAAAGAGGATTAGGGGACTGGAGACTAAAACATATGAAGAACGGTTGCAGGAACTGGGTATGTTTAGCTTAAGAGAAAGAAGGACCAGGGGAGACATGATAGCATGGTTCCAATATCTCAGAGGTTGTCACAAAGAAGGGGGAGTCAAACTATTCTCCCAAAAAGTTTTTAAGAAGATGTTGGATAATCAGTTGTCTGAAATGTATAGGGCAGCGATGGCGAATCTTTTTTGGTTCGCGTGCCATAAGTGGAGGGAATGCAGGGGGGTCATGTGCAGGCGTGCTGCACCCATAATGCAATGTGCAACCCCCCCAGTGTGCATGCACGCACTACAGGTGTGACCCCCCTCCATTTTTGCATGCTTTTTTTGCCCTCCCCAGGCTCCAGAGGCTTTATAAGAGCATAGGGAGAGCGAAAACAGCCTCCCCCCTGGAAGCCCTCCAGAGGCTTCAGGGACCTTCAAGAGGCTTCCCTTAAGCCTCCGGAGCAGTCAAAACGACCCTCCGAGCAAACAGGAAGTCTGTTCCCGAACTTCCGGTTTGCCTGTAGGGCTGTTTTTTTTTTTGCGCTCCGGAGGCTTCAGGGAAGCTCATGAAGCCTCCGGAGGGCCTTCGGGGGGGGGGCTCTTTTTGCCTTCCCCAGGCTCCTATAAAGCCTCTGGAGCCTGGGGAGGGTGAAAAATGGTTTTAAAAAAGGCTGAACTCAGCTGGCCAGTGCGCCTCGTGTGCCCTGACAAATGGCTCCGCGTGCCACCTGTGGCACACATGCCATAGGTTCGCCATCACTTGTATAAGGTTTCCTGCTGAGGCAGGGGGTTGGACTAGAAGACCTCCAAGGTTCCTTCCAACTCTGCTATTGTATTGAATTCCCTGCAAATTAAATAAAAGGGGGTTTTATTGGGACGAGTTTTATGCTGCTGGGGAAGCCAAAGTCAGAACAGCCTCTAGTGAGGGGGAACCCACAACTTCTGGTTAATTGTTCTCAGTAACAGAGCCGGAAGGGACTTCGGAGGTCTTCTAATCTACTCCAACGCCCTGCTCAAGCAGGAGACCAGTGATGACCAACCTTTTTCCCACTGCATGCCAAAAGTGGGGGGACATGCAGGGGGGTTGTGTTACGTTCAAAGGGATGGATGGATGGATTGAAGTTACAATGGCACTGAGAATAGTGCACACTTTTGCACACTTGTGATCGTTGCAATATCCCCATGGTCATGTGATTCTACATTTGGATGTTTGACAGCTGACTCACATTTATGACGGTCACATTGTCACCGGGTCATGTGATCACTTTTTGCAAACTTCTGACCAGCAAAGTCAATGGGGAAATCAGAGTCCACTTCACAGCCGTGTTATTAATGTAACAACTGCAGGGATTCACTTAACAGCAGTGGCCAGAAAGGTGGTAAAAGGGGCTGAAATTCACTTCACAGCTGTGTCACTTAGCTACAGTTGTTGTGGTTCCAAATAGCATCCAAAAGTAAATCAGAGTCCGTGGCAAAGTATTGCTCAAAGTTCCCATTGATGAAGAGACCCACGTTGGCACATCTGGGAAAACCCAAATTTGAAAGCTTCCCGGTTTTCTCCACCCAGTTGAAAGTTCAAGATCTTGCCCCCACATCCACAAGCCCATCCCATGGTCCAATCTCCCACTGCCATGCTGGCAGTTCCACCCATCCAGTTCCGGTCAGGTGCAGAGTTGCAAAGACAAAGGATGACCTTGGCTTTCTAGAAAGAATGTTGTTATGGCTACATAGCATCTAATTCCATACAATCCTCCCTCCCATTTTCCCACCATAGAAAATGCATAGTAGAATAATAGAAAGTGTGGCAGGCCAAAGATCCAAAAGAAAAGATGGCTGCAGGCCTGACAACAGTGTCATGCCCCTGTCGAAGCTGGCTTCATTGGCTTCAGAGGAGAGTGGGGAAGGTAAGAGCCAGGCAGGCCAGGGCCTTTCACGATTGGGACAGCTTGTAGATGGGGAGGAACAGGGGCAGGATGATAAAGAAAGGTTAAGCAGTGAACATGGGAGACAGAGCTCTGGCGAGGAGCAAGGACCACCTGCTCCTGATCCGAGAGCATGGAGAGGGGAGAGAAGGCAAGAACAGCACAGACTGAGCAAGCTATTTGGGAGGAGAGCGCCCCGCCATTCTTCACAAGGCACACCTGGGGAATGAGGCTTTAGGAGACACTGTGAGGAAGGGAATTTGTTGGGAATAAATGCTGAATTCCTGAAGTCTTGAGAGTCAACGTCTTGAGTGCCGATGTTTGAACTTTTGGAAAGCCCTTGCATTCTTTTGTGGACTAATTACCTGGATCCTTTGCTTCCTGAACTCTTTGATTTGCCCTGCTGGATTTATTGCTGTGCAGCTGTGGTGTACACAGTGCTGGGCTGGACTATTTGCAGCCGGCGGCTGCTTGAGGGATGTGTGTGTGTTTGTGTGTGTGTTTGTGTTCACTTTGCTCTGGGATGTGCCAGAAACGTGGGAGCGTTTGGGGAAATTTGGAGCAATAAAGGGGCGGTTTGAACTGCCAGCTACTTGTGTTATTGCTTTACTGTGCCCTGGATCATCGCACACAGAAATGTTGGGGTGAATTGAGGCCGTACGTCAAGGACTACCAATACTGGAGTAAGATTGCCATTGGTCCTTTGTTTCTGCGCCATCCCGTCTGTGAGGGAGACGGCTGGTTTCAAAAAATTTGATAAATCAATCAATAAAATAAGTAAATAAAAGACAGGCCCTTGGCCTCCTCCAGAAAGATTATTGATATGTTTTAATGGTCTGCTATTCTCTGAAATTCTCGCCGCATCGGAGCAATCCGTCTGCTATACAAAGGGGGGAAAAACCCTGCAATGGCTTTTTATGTATAGCAATAAGCAACGATTATCTTTTTTTTTTAATATCCTTCCCATAAATCCCTCACTTCTATCCCATTAATTAAATGCCGGCAACTTAAATCTTTTAGAATAAAAACCCAGGGATTCAGGAAGGCTATTGCCTCGAGTTTGCTTGCTGAGAAATCGGACAGAGATGAATAGCCAGCTAAGAATTTGTAACACTCGCTGGCTTCAATATGTTTTGGGCTCAATAGAGCTAATGAAGATATTAATATCACAATAGATTAAGAGACGCGGCAAGGCAACGCTGAGTCCTCTGTAAGACAACGGTGTCAAACTCAGGGCCCGTGATGTGGTCAGATCTGGCCTGTTGGGCCATCCTAGTCTACCCAATGCAAAGAGGAAACATCAGGCCAGTGTGGCGTGCCCCAGTCTACCCATTGTGAAGAGGCAACATGCCAGCAGTTTGGGGAGTGGCGTCAAGATAGCCACTCCCACCCAATGGGCCATACCCTCCATCCCCCGAAGGTCAACTACAGCCTTGATGCTGCCCTCAATGAAATTGGAGTTAGACAAACTTGGTCTAAGGTCAAAGTTACCTCTCCAGATTCTCATGCCCAAAAATTGGCAGGAAGGATTGTAGAATTCACATTTGAATTCTCCAAAGCCCTTAAAGGCAGGACAAGAAGCAATGGGTGGAAACTAATCAAGGAGAGAAGCAACTTAGAACTGAGGAGAAACATCCTGACAGTTAGAACAATTAACCAGTGGAACTATTTGCCTCCAGACGTGGTGGGTTTTTCTTTGAGGACCTTTCGCTTCTCATCCAAGAAGCTTCTTCAGCTCTGACTGGATGGTGGGGAATGGAAGGATTTACGTTCCTTGCAGACAGCTGGTCATTTGCATCCTTTTAGAGAGCCATTGAGGCCACTTGGAGGTTTGTCTGTGTCCTCAGGGTCACCTGAGGGGTGCAAATGGTTCCTGTAGTGTGCAATTTTTCTCTCTCTGGAAATCCCTTCCTACTCCCACCCCATTGATGCAAAAGGATGCAAATGACCAGCTGTGACTCTGAGGACATAGACAACTCTCCAAGTGGCCTCACCAACTCTCTAAAAAGGATGCAAATGACCAGCTATCTGCAAAGAATATAAAATCTTTCCATTCCCCACCATCCAGTCAGAGCTGAAGAAGCTTCTTGGATGAGAAGTGAAACATCTTCAAAGAAAAACCAGAAAGTCCAGTTGCATCTTGAAAAAAAAGCACCTTTGGGACAACCAGACCTTAATGACGGAGAATCTCTACAAGGCTTCCACCAGAAGAGAGAGAGATGGATTTCAGCACCATGGAAAGCAACTGAACTGAATTCAAGAAGCTTCTTGGATGAAAAATGAAACATTTTCATAGAAAACCTCAAGAAAGTCCAGTTGCTTTTTTGGGGGGGAAACCACTTTTGGGACAACCATGACCTGGATGATTGAAACTCTCCATGGACATCCATCACTGGTGGTTTTTACGATCAGATAGTCACTTGTCTCAAATTGCATAGGATCTCCTGCTTGAGCAGGGGGTTGGACTAGAGGACCTCCAAGGTCCCTTCTATCTCTGCTCTGATTGATATTTGCAGAGGATCATAGTGGTCCATGATCAGGGAGCAGCTCAGTTAATGTACAATCCATCCGTTTTTCAGCTGTCAGAAAGTTAAGACCGGCTAATGTGCTAATTTGCACTCTGTCCCCTCTCCTGTCCAGGTATGATGCCACCAAATGCTGGCATCCTGATTTATGGTGTACAAAGCCTATTAGGGAGTGATTAGACTCATCCCACTAAATGTCAACAGCTGGTAAAAGAGCATCATTCTCCTATCTGGAGTAGGGAAGAACAGATGATATGATTAGGGGAATGTCAAAACTTAGAACATAAAATAGAATAATAGTGTTGGAAGAGATCTCGGAGGTCTTCTAGTCCAACCCCCTGCTCAAACAGGCGAACCTACACCATTCCAGACAAATGGTTGTCCAGTTACCTTTTGAAAGCCTCCAGTGATGGGGCACCCACAACATCTGAAGGCTTTGTTCTCAGTAACCAAGTTGGAAGGGACTTTGGAGGTCTTCTAGTCCAACCCCCTGCTCACCCAGGAGTTCTATACTATTTCTTTGTCCTCAGTAACAGAGTTGGTAGGGATCCTGGATTGATTGATTGATTGATTGATTGATTGGGAATTAAAACCTACTTCTGCTTTCACATCAGTGCAATGACCCTCATGCTGGTATATTTGAAGATGCTGCTTTCTCACAATCAGAGTTCTCTCATGATTGACAACTTTCTTGCTTTTTCTATTCTGGTCACAGACACAATGTAAAAAAGATGTGGAGACTCTAGGAAAAGTGCAGAGAAGAGCAACAAAGAGGATTAGGGGACTGGAGACTAAAACATATGAAGAACGGTTGCAGGAACTGGGTATGTTTAGCTTAACAGAAAGAAGGACCAGGGAAGACATGATAGCAGTCTTCCAATATCTCAGGGGTTGCCACAAAGAAGAGGGAGTCAAGCTATTCTCCAAGACACCTGAGGGTAGAACAAGAAGCAATGGGTGGAAACTAATCAAGGAGAGAAGCAACTTAGAACAAAGGAGAAATTTCCTGGAAGTTAGAACAATTGATCAGTGGAACAACTTGCCAAAATTGAATAACCATTTGTCTGAAGTGGTGTAGGGTTTCTTGCCTAGGCAGGGGGTTGGACTAGAAGACCTCCAAGGTCCCTTCCAACTCTCTTATTCTATTTTATTCTATACATCTTGACCTTCAAAAAAAAGGAGAGCCATACCCCAGATTGCAAAATTCCAATTTGGAGCAGAGATGTCAATTTTTTTAAAAAAAAAAAGCAGCTTATTGCAGAGTTCTCAAAGATGGCATCTTCTCAGCCCTCCTTCCATAAACATCACAAGAAGCATCCTTCAGAATATTTTACAATTAAAAGAACGAATGCGGAGTGGGGGCCGAGCTAAGCGGGTGGGAGGACCGAATCCGAGCTGTGTTTTCAGCCGAGGGAAATTTTGCCATTCTTCTGAGCCCTCTCAAATCCGAGCATCTTCGGGTACCACTTAACGCTGGCGGTGGAGTATTTACAGTCCTGTTGCCCAGGCAACTCCGTTCTTCAAAGTTACTTTTGCCGTTCTATTTTCTCCAACGCCCATCTTTGGCTGATTGCATGGGGAACTCTGGAAGACAGCCAGCGCTGAATCACGCTGCATTTCTCCGATATGGAGAGGTCCTCGCTAATCACGTCCCATTATTTCCTTGATGGCTTTCTTCTGGAGTTGGAAATGCATTGGGGGAGGGGGTGTTGTTGTTTTTTTTATTTGGGAGAAATGAATGGTGGTGGGGAGACAGAGAAGTAAAATGTATAATCAAGGGAGGAGGGGATATTATTATAAGTCATAATAAGGAGGATGTGATTGAATGAAGTTGAAAACGGAGAGCTCCTTTGATCGAGTGGTTTATAGCACCAGGGTAAGAAAGTAGGAGTGTGTGAATTCCAGTCCCTCCTTAAGCATGAAAGGCAGATGGGTGACTTTGGGCCAGTCACTAGGAGACTGGGAGTTCTAGTCCTGCTTTAGTCATGAAAGCTGGCTGGGTGACTTTGGGCCAACCATTTGGAGACTATGAGTTCTAGTCCCATCTTAGCCACAAAAGCTGGCTCCATGACTTTGGGCAAATCACTAGGAGTCTGGGAGTTCTAGTCTTGCTTTAGTTGTGGGAGCTGGCTGTGTGACTTTGGGCCAGTCACTAGGAGACTGGGAGTTCTAGTCTTGCTTTAGTTGTGGGAGCTGGCTGGGTGACTTTGGGCCAGTCACTAGGAGACTGAGAGATCTAGTCCTGCTTTAGTCATGAAAGCTGGCTAGGTGACTTTGGGCCCACCACTAGGAGACTATGAGTTCTAGTCCCATCTTAGCCACAAAAGCTGGCTCCATGACTTTGGGCAAATCACTAGGAGTCTGGGAGTTCTAGTCTTGCTTTAGTCGTGAAAGCTGGCTGGGTGACTTTGGGCCAGTCACTAGGAGACTGGGAGATCTAGTCCTGCTTTAGTCATGAAAGCTGGCTGGGTGACTTTGGGCCAACCACTAGGAGACTATGAGTTCTAGTCCCATCTTAGCCACAAAAGCTGGCTCCATGACTTTGGACAAATCACTAAGAGCCTGGGAATTCTAGTCCTGCTTTAGTCATGAAAGTTGGCTGTGTGACTTTGGGAGACCACTAGGAGACTGTGAGTTCTAGTCCTGCTTTAGTCCTGCTGTGTGACTTTGGGCCAGTCACCAGGAGACTGAGTTCTAATCCCACCTTAATTATGAAAACTGGCTGGGTGGCTTTGGGTCAGTTATCCTTTTATAGTCCAACCCACCTTATAGGGTGGTTGTGGGGAAAATAGAAGGTGTATTAGATATGTTCATGACCTTGAGTTATTTGTTAACATAATAAAGCTGGAATATAGACAAACAGTAGAAATTAGAGATGTGAAATAAACTTGTTAAGGGTATCCTTTCCTTGTCCTGCACAACATATATGTTGGGAAAATTGGATCTTTAATGATAGAAAGAAACAGTGAGAGCCTTGCAGTTTTTTTTTTAAAGTACGGGGTGATGCTGGACTTAATCCATTCTCCTTAATAAGTCCTTAATGTCACAACACAGCAACAAAAGTAATTAAAGTCACAATGGGGAAACTGTGAGTATTCTACACTAAGTTAAGTCCCAAATTGTTAGCGAATTCCTAGAAATCTAACACAAATTAGCCATCAACAGGCACATAGAGAGAAACACCATCTACATACCATTCAAAAGAGACAATCAGAATGCTAAAAGACCATAACCCTTCCTTGCCAATAATTAACGACCGGGTAGGCAGAAATTAACACCAAGGTTAATACTAGAACAACGATCAAAGAGTAACAGGAAACAGTGCCCCAATCAGGGACTACCATCTCAGACAATCAAGCAGTAAAACAATAGCTTAATCAAGGAATCCTTAAGAACACTCCCGTCAGCAGTGATAGGGCAAGCCAATACAAACAGAGAGCAAACCCCACTCCCTACTAGCACTGATGATGTTACATAAGTGGGTAATGAAATGTCTGCCAGAAAATAATCAAGCTCAGATAGCACCAGGGACCTCAATGTTGTTGTTGCCATGGTCGTTGTTGTCATTGTCCTCCTCCTCCTCCCTCCTCCTCCTCCTCCTCCTCCTCCTCCTCCTCCTCCTCCTTCTCGCAAACCCCACTTCTTTCAGTAGTTATTATGTTACCTAGATGGGTCATGAAACGTCTGCAAGGAAACAACGAAGCTCAGAGAGCAACAAGGACTACAATGTCCTCTTCCTCCCTCCTCCTCCCTCTTCCCTCCTCCTACCCCTCCTTCTTCCTCCTCCCCCTCCTCTCCACAAAACCCACTCATTTCCAGCAATGATGACATTACCTCGATGGGTCATGAAACATCTGCAAGAAAACAACCAAGCTCAGAGAGCAACAAGGACCCCTCAGTCCTTGTCTTCCTCCTTCTCTTTCTCCTCCCAACAAATACGGATAACGTTACCTAGTTGGGTCATGAAATGTCTGCAAGAAAACTGTTTTTGTTTTCCTAACCTAGTCAATGTTAGAAAAGAAGCAAAATTGAGCTCAGCAGAAGCTCTTGTCCCCCCCCCCCAAACCCCAAACCCATCACTACCTTATTCTAACCTAGTAAAACAAACTAAGATAAGAGATGGCAGCCTTCTAAGTTTGGGGAAACTGTTTCAAAGCAGAATCCAGATTTTCTCCTGTCAGAAAAAGCCAAGTTAGTAAGAAAATGTCCAGCCTGTTAGGAGCCATCAAGGCTGACATGACACAGCTTGAGCTGAAGAGTTCCCTCCACTACACACACACACACACAAACACACACACACGTCATCTTCTCTGGAGTGACAACTAACCAGTGTTTGAAAACATGGCTTGCCACTCAGCTGGAGAGACCTTTAGTAATGCTGAGTGTTTTGACTTCCTGCTACGTGAGTAGGGTCTCTATGGCTCTATCTTGTATCTCTATCTCTCTATCTCTATCTATCTATCTATCTGTCTATCTATCTATCTACTTACCTACCTACCTACCTACCTACCTACCTACCTACCTATCTATTTATCCTTTCGATTTATCTATCATCTTTTTGGGAGTCCCTTTTTGGGAGAGGGGGCAGTTTAGAAATGTGAATAAATAAATAAATAAATAAATAAATAAATAAATAAATAAATAAATAAATAAATAAATAAATAAATAAATAAATAAATAAATAAATAAATAAATCTAATCTATCTCTTTAATTATCTAGCTATCTAATCTAATCTAACTAATCTGTTTATCATCTATCTATTTATCGATCTATCAATCTATCTATCTATCTATCTATCTATCTATCTATCTATCTACCTACCTACCTACCTACCTACCTACCTACCTATCTATTTATCCTTTCGATTTATCTATCATCTATCTAATCTATCTCTTTAATTATCTAGCTATCTAATCTAATCTAACTAATCTGTCTATCATCTATCTATTTATCTCATCTGTCATTTATCTCATCTATCTATCTATCTATCTATCTATCTATCTATCTATCTATCTATCTATAAATGATAATCTATCTACCGATATCATATATCATCTGCCTGCCTGCCTGCCTGCCTGCCTGCCTGCCTGCCTGCCTGCCTGCCTGCCTGCCTGCCTGCCTGCCTGCCTGCCTGCCTGCCTGCCTGCCTGCCTGCCTGCCTGCCTGCCTGCCTGCCTGCCTGCCTGCCTGCCTGCCTGCCTGCCTGCCTGCCTGCCTGCCTGCCTGCCTGCCTGCCTGCCTGCCTGCCTGCCTATCTATCTATCTATCTATCTATCTATCTATCTATCTATCTATCTATCTATCTATCTATCTATCTATCATCTATATCTATCTATCTGTCTGTCTGTCTGTCTGTCTGTCTATCTATCTATCTATCTATCTATCTATCATCTATCTATCATCTATCTATCTATCTATCTATCTATCTATCTATCTATCTATCTATCTATAAATGATAATCTATCTACCGATATCATATATCATCTGCCTGCCTGCCTGCCTGCCTGCCTGCCTGCCTGCCTGCCTGCCTGCCTGCCTGCCTGCCTGCCTGCCTGCCTGCCTGCCTGCCTGCCTGCCTGCCTGCCTGCCTGCCTGCCTGCCTGCCTGCCTGCCTGCCTGCCTGCCTGCCTGCCTGCCTGCCTGCCTATCTATCTATCTATCTATCTATCTATCTATCTATCTATCTATCTATCTATCTATCTATCTATCATCTATATCTGTCTGTCTGTCTGTCTGTCTGTCTGTCTATCTATCTATCTATCTATCTATCTATCTATCTATCTATCTATCTATCTATCTATCTATCTATCTATCATCTATATCTGTCTGTCTGTCTGTCTGTCTGTCTGTCTGTCTGTCTGTCTGTCTATCTATCTATCTATCTATCTATCTATCTATCTATCTATCTATCTATCTATCTATCTATCTATCTATTATCTATCTATCATCTATCTATCATCTATCTATCTATCTATCTATCATCTATCTATCTATCTATCTATCTATCTATCTATCCATATATCTATCATCTTTCTATTTATCTATCATCTTTCTATCTACTCCATCATCTCCCTCCCTCCCTCTCTCTCTCTGTCTCCCCCTAAAATTTAGTTTTTCTTGTTCTTCTTCCATAGCTATTCATAAGTTTGCCATTCGTATCCACAATCTGCTGGCAGGATAGCAAATAACAAGAATAGTTTGAGGAGGCTGTTAAGAAACCCAAGTATTAATTAGGCCTCTGCTTGAA